>APFE031371803.1:0-18231 GCA_000404065.3 Pinus taeda | reverse complement strand
CAAGCACATACCTATCAAATATCATTTTCTTCAGGAACAAGTGCTGGAACAAAAAGTCAAGTTGGAGTATGTTCCCTCTAAGGAACAAGTTTTTGATATACTCACCAAACCACTGCCCAGGGAAACATTTGAATACCTCAAACAAAAGCTGGGAGTAGTTGATGCTTCATCCTGCTCTTGAAACTTGTCTATTTAAGAGAAAAGTTGTTGTACGCGAGTTGGATGAGGAGGATCTGAGTACATACACTAGTTTATGCAGAGACAGTCACGTATATGGAGGATTGAAGGATATCAGTAGAGATAGACTTTAGTTGAAGATAGTCTGATATGGGTCTGACATAGACCATCTGGCACAGGTTCAGGGGGAGCAGATAATCTTCTAATGATGCATTGTTGGCTTTACCTTAGAAGCTTTTGGTTCAAGTACACAACTGGTGTTGGTTTCAGGTGGAACACATGCAGAGGAAGAACAGAAAGAGAACATGGTTGCTGATCTGAATAATGATTGACAGATGCTGCTGATAGTAGTTATTGATGAATTTCATAGTCTTGCCCTAGATATTTCGTCTCTAAGTCATGTATCTTCTTTTTATCAAGGTCATGTAATGGCCTATTTTGGTTTCCCCACTATGCCTGGGATGAATGATGTAATGTAATTGGTTGTCATATGTAAATTTCTGATGTATCCCTACTTGATTGGATGGATGATCCCCACTTGGTTGGGTGATGGATGTATGTATAGAGTCTTTCGGTGATAGGAAGGTCATTTATGATGTGTAAGTCATGTTGTTTTTAAAGAACATCTTTTTGTAGATCTTGCCTAAAGTCAGGGGGAGCATGTTCAGCACAGCAGAGCAGAGATTTCAGCATGTACTCAGGGGGAGCACAAGCCTTTTCCCTTGATGACAAAGGGGGAGAATGACTTTGAGGATCTTGGGGTTGCCATCAAGTCCAAAGGGGGAGATTGTTGGCATTATTGCACAGGTTTAGCAGCATGGCATATGTGTTGTCCTTGATGGCAACTCACTCTGATGACATATCACATTTCAAGCTCTCAGAATGAAGGAAATCATATATACACAGGTTCACCTTAACGAAGCTGCGTATACACGCAGGTTATACTTTATAAAGTCGCGTATGCGTATACACACACTTTCATGCAAGGGAAAGCGCGTACATGTGGGAAAACTTATTTTTGGTCAATGGTATTTTGGCATTAGTATTTGAACCTATGGTTTTGGACCTTGGTATCTCGTTTAATGTGTTCATCCCAAGTATTGGGTCCTTGGTATTGATTTGCTATGGTTTTGGGCCATGGTATTGTGAAAGGCAAGACTATAAAAGAGGAAGAAGATCATTGGGCAAAGTGAATCTGAATTATTGAATATCTGATATCATGCTAGATCTGGAATACTGGTGATTTGGTTATGGTGCAAATCTGGATCTGAATGAAGGAGGAACCTGAGCACAAGAAAAAGGATAAGTTCTCTTGATGGGTCAAAATCTTAAATATTGGTATCTGTATATGATTTTGATCTGTGATATGTGGTGCACACTTGATCTATAAATATGATAATCTGGGTTAACTAATGTCTGAATGTTTGAAATAATGAATTATCCTTTATAGATCTTTACATAGGCTCAGTGAAGCGAAGGCATGTATACACGTTGTTTTTGTAAGTGAAAGTAGCGTATGCGCAGGTCGGTCTTGACAAAGAAGTGTATGCACACACTTTTCTGAATAGTGAAGTAGCGTACATCTCTTGATTTATGTTCTAGCTACTTCTGTTTATTGCTACAGTGTTCTAGGTTCAGAAGTGGTGTGTGATTACTGTTACTGTGATCTGGTTATAGTTTTTAGAGAAGTGTTTATTTTGATTTAGTTTTGATTAGTGAAAAGGTGATTGGTTGATGCAAAAATTCTTGATGTTTGATTGATGTTCATGGATCTAGTCTGCAAATTTTTGAAATGTGGTCCATGGAAGCAAAGTGAGGGTTGTAGTCTTTTGTAGGTAGTAGCTTGTCTACTAGTATCCCAGCTAGTTCAAGAGCTAAGGGGGTTGTAGCTCCCTTCCAAGAAAAGCTGGAGAACGAGAGAGGGTTGTAGCTCTCTACAGGTAGCAGCCTGTGTACTGGTAAAGGACGACACCAATACAGAAACATTGTAAAAAGAAGTTTCTAAATAAAGGAAGATAGAGATGAATTGCAGTAGGTGGTTTTCACCCACATTGGGTTTCCACCTTATATCTTGTGTTCTTGTGTACGATTGTCTTCTACTCTATTTCACTGTTTCTGGTTATTGTTTATTTGATTCTGATACATATATTAATGATCAACATCTGTAAGATAAATTAAATTATAATTCTGCATGGTATACGTGGGTTTCCTTATCTGTAGTTGTGTATATACGTGATTTTCACTAACTGAAGTAACGTATATGATCTGGGTTTGAAAAAGGAAATAATTGACTTGATAATATTGATTCACCCCCCCTATGAGTATTATTTCCGACACTTTGACCGAGGTCCTCATCATTAATCGCTGGCTACCAACTACCACTGTTTAGAGGTCTTCCTGATCTCTCCGTGCTCATAAACCTTTGAAGTTTGTCCCGGTCTGAATACAGTCATGACATCTTGATTATCTTCATGGATCCAATTCGGATCACAACCTTCCCACTGAAAAAGCATTTGGACCACAAAAATTTGGTTTTCAAGCATTGACTAAGTGAGGGTACAATTTTTGCACTTGTCCAATCTCTATCCACTTTGCATTGCTCGGCTTTGAACCCTTAAGCCCAATTATGAGGTACTCAACATCTCTTATATGCGTCGTCCTCACCTTCCTATCTAGAACTATGTCTTCCTGCAATTCATTAAGATATTCTAGTAGCAGGTCATCAATAGAAGGAAATTGACTCTTCTCTTTTGGATCCTCAATCAGTGAGGGTTCAAACAATCTCAAGCAAACTGCATTTATGACTTAGTAGATGTGCATGTAAGCTAGTAGATCAAGGTGAAAAGCATTCTCACCAATCTTCTCAAGTATCTTGAAGGGTCCATACCTGATAGGCTTTGGCTTTTTGCCTTCACCTTGCATCATGTCCTTGCTGATATACAACTAGACTTGGTCACCAACTTGGAAACTATGATCCTTCCGATGCTTGTCATGCCTTGCCTTGTATTTGGCTTGGCTCATTTCCAGCTATCCCTGTACTGCTTGGTGGATCTCCTAGATTTGTTCAATGTACCTAGTTTCCTTGTCCACGTCACTGTGTCCAACAACTATGGTATCTTTACCAAAGACAAAATCTAAAGGAGACCTTGGTGTGAAACTAAAACATGTCTCAAAAGGAGATCTCTATGTAGAAGAATGTTTTTCTCTATTATAAGCATGCTGCACATAACACAAATTTTCATCCCAAATCTTAGGATGTTTGCTGCAATATCCTCTGAGTAACTGGATCACTGTCCTATTAACTTATTTAGTCTCACCATCAGTTTGTGGATGAAAAGTTGTTCTTTTCTTCAGTTTGGTGTCCATCAGTTCCCACAGACTTGACCAAAAATTTCCCACAAATCGGGTGTCTCAATCAGAGACAATGGAAGTGGGTAATCCAAAATGAACCCATACATGTTCAAAAAATAGTTTTGTAGTTTGTTCAGCTGTAATCTGTTTATTACAAGGTATCATAATACACATTTTGATGAACCTATCCACAACAACATATAGATAATCATGACCTTTCCTAGATTTAGGCAGTCCTCCAACAAAATCCATGGAAATACTTTACCAAAGGTGAGAAGGAACTGGTAATGGAGTGTAAAAGCATAGTTTTCTGTTGCTGGGATTACTTTTTGCACACATAGTACACCCTATTACATATCTAGAAAATGTCTCATTAATTTTTGGCCAATAACAAAATCTTTGCAGTTGTGCAACTGTTTTACTTACCCCAAAGTGCCCTGATATCAGAGAAGTCTATGCTTCTCTAATTATCTTTACTCTCTTACTTTGTGGAATGCAGAGTTTCCCAGAATGGTATAAGAGTTGGTCCTTTACCTGATAATCCAATTCTTCTACTCTTTTGCCTTAACTTAAATTTGCATATACATCTTTAAACTCTATATCTTGAGCATATTGTTCAATGTAGAGCACCGAATTATGCTTAAGTATAGTAGATGCATTTATAATGGCTCTAGATAACATGTCTGCAACTTTATTATGTATGCCCTTTTTGTATCTGATGACTAAATGAAACTGTTGTAGAAAACCCATCCATCTATAGTGTCTTGATTGCTTCAACTTAGTTTGGGAGTGTAGATATTGAAGTGGTTGATGATCAGTATGTATTACTGTCTCTTTGTCCATTAAGGAATGTTTCCACTTTTTCACACTCTGAACTAATGCATACAATTCTTTATCATATGTAGGATAGTTAACTACTGCAGGATTAAAAGTCGCAGAATGATAACATATGGGTTTACCATGCTGTGTCAACACTACTCCCATGGCATAGTCATTGGCATATGTTTGGATCTCAAATGGTCTTTGCAGATCAGGCAGTGCTAGTATAGGTGTTGTACTAATCTTTTCTTTCAAGGTGTTGAAGGCTTTCTAATGTTTTCCTCCCAACTGATGTAAGGGAGCTACAATTGAGGAAAAGCTAGAAATGAACTTCCTCCAATATTGTGCTGCCCCTAAGAAGCTTCTCACTTCTGTAGCAGACTTGGGTTTAGGATTTAAGTGTTCTTCCCACATTTTACTAAAAATTAGGATGTCATCTAGATACACAATAACAAAATCATCAAGAAAAGGTCTGAGTACATCATTCATTAATCTCATGAAAGTAGCAGGAGTATTAATTAAGCCAAAAGGCATAACCAACCACTCATACAATCCCTGCTTTGTTTTGAAAGTAGTCTTCCTTGCATCTTGTTTTGCAACCCTAACCTGATGGTATCCACTGTGCAAGTCTAGCTTGGTGAAATAAACAGCTTTTTTCAATTGATCTAAAATATCATCTATCTAAGGAAGGGGATAATGATTTTTAATTATTATCTTATTCAGTGCTCGGTAGTCAATGCACATTCTCCATGAGCCATCTTTATTTCTCACCAAAATGATTGGTGGACCCACATGGTGATGTGCTAGGCCTGATGAACCCCTTCTCGAGCAACTCCTGCACCTACTTCTTGATTTCAGCATTATCTAAAGCAGACAACTTGAACATTCCAATGTTAGGAAATGGAGCATCTTGCTGCAAAATAATATCATGTACTATTTCCTTTTTGGGTGGAAAACCTTTAGGTTCTTGAAACAAGATATCATACTCTGAAACAACCTTTTCTATATAAGCTTGTTGTTTAACATTACATTCCTCAAATACATTGGCTTTATCAGGTTTATTTTCCTTTACAACCATCAGTAAGAAGTTTTTGCATGAATTTATCATTGTTTTCATCTGCGCTGAGTTTATGAGAGTATAATTATTCTTGAGCTTATGAGCTCTTACAAAGTATTTGATTCCATCTTTGACAAGTAGATACTTGTTCTCAGCTCTATAGAAAATAGCTTTTCTATCATACACGTAAGGACTTCCTAAAACAATTCCACATATATCCAAAGTAATTATGTCTAACTCAACCTCATCTACAAATGATGACCCAAAAGAAAACTTGAGTTTGCACTGTCTAGTGACTTGTAGTTGTGCTTTATCGTTGAACCATCCTAATGGGTATGGTTTCTTGTGAGGTGTAGTTGCTAATCCCAATTTCTTTACAATTGCTTCAAAAATTAGATTTACTTGTGAGCCACTATCAGAAAAAGTATCAATCTTTTGATGTTTGGAAATAAGTCAAATATGGAAAAGATCATGTCTTTTTCTCTCATTTTCTTCATCAATAATAGATTGTGCATAATTACTAGTAGATGCCTCAGAATTCTTACCTTTTATACTTGTGGCTGCAATGGTTGTTTCATCTCCCGAGTCTGACCCCAAATATTTCTGAATAGTTGCAGCTATCTTCTTCTTCTTGCACTCGAACTTCTTAGGTCTCAGCTCTAGATGTAGAATACAACAATGCTCATCATCATGCCCATCCTTTTTACAATGAATGGATGAAGCTTTTCTCTTCTCTGTAGTGTTAGCCTTCCTTGCTTTCCACTTTTTCTTTCTTTCCTCCTTGCTCTTGCTTGCAGTGGGTTGGGATTGTCCCCCAACTTCTGGATTTCCATTCTTTCCTCTAGGTTCTAGATGAGTAGCTTGTACAGATACCTCATCTATACTAGTGGGATTAAACATGAGGGTGGTACGCCTCATGTAGCTGTGTAGACCACCAATGTACTTCAAAAGAGTTTCTGGTGAGTCTAATGAGATTCCTAGAATCAATGCTCTCTTTCTCAATTCTTGAGTGTACCCTTTCACAATTTTCCCTTTCAACTGCCGAGGAGTTTGCCAACTCATCATGGCTTGTTGCATGTAGGCCAATGGATAGAACGAATTTTTGATTGCAGAAACAAGTCCACTCCAGAGAGAGATGGTCTTACCATGTCTTTTCATGTTAGCTTGGGTTCTGCCTTCCCACCAAACCAAGGCAGTGCCTCCTAGGCGCAAGCTTGCCAGCTGAATATTTCTCTTGTCTGAATCAATGTTTTGTACTCTTGAATAGACATCAATTTGTCTAATCCAATTGTCCAACTTTTCTACATTTAACTCTCCATCATATATAGGCAGATCAAATATAACATCTAGTTTGATCAAAGATGCTTTCTTTTTGTGTTCAAGGCTATTAGGAGGTGTGAGAAAGCTTTCCTCTTTCCCTTTTCCTTTAGATTGTTCATGGAAGTGAGACTCATCTTCTTCTTTGTCTTGTTTAGAGCTTGATGAGTCTTCATCCTTATGTTTTCTAAAGTCCCTATACATTTCTTCTACCATGGACTTTATGGCTAGGAAAATTTCTATGAATTGAGGGTCTGTCCCCATTAAACCTTCCTCTGACATTCTCTTTTGAGGATAGACTCTCCCAATTTCAGGATTAGTTTCACCAATTGCCCTTCTCCTAATTTGAGCTTTGATCTAGTGAACATTCAACAACTAAACCAACACAAGCTTGTCTAACCTTAACATCCTAGAGCTCTGATACCACTTGATTTGAAAATCACCCTACCTCAATTAATTAATTATTGAATGAAGGCATTACAGATTCATGTGTTGGTGTGTGTCTATGTTATTTTAGGTAACGGATCGATCAGATTGAAAAATACACAGACACTGGAAAATGGAAAACAACAAGAAAAACATAGTAAGAAAATACAAGAACATAACAATTAATAAGGAGTTCACCCTATCCTCCAGGGCTACGTCTCCGGTCCAGCTTTAAATGGTGGCCTTCTTTCATTTTGTCTTAAAGTAGAGAATTACAATGAGGAGCTCAATCTGAGTCTCCTCAAACAGAATTTCTTTGCAGGGTGGTTCTTAGATTCCCAAAGCCACTAGAGTGCATTGACTCTTTGCCTTACCAGCGCTTGACCTCTCTAGTCTTTAATGGAAGGCGCCCAATGTGGTGCTCAGTCCTTGACAGATCCTCTCAGGGATTGCTCAATGCTGACTTATGCTGCAAGTCAGCTCAGCCCTCTGTCTTTCTGCTCTTTGCTCTACTGTCTCTTATTTTCTCTGTCTTCATCTTCTTCTCTCTGGTTCTTCCTCTCAGTTTCCTCTCTGTGTCTTTTGTTCTCTGTTCATGGCTTTAAATCCAGTCACTGTCATGACTACTCATTTACTCTTCTACCCCTATCAAATTTCCTGTTATTGCTCGCTTGGAGTTCCCTGTCTCGGTGTCATCATCAATGGCTCGCAGAGAGTGGCCACTTGTCCTCCTATGAACTACACCAACTCTTCCTCATCAGTTTGGTTCTTTGGTTACGTCAGGAAATGACTCATCCGCCACCTCAGCGGTCAAATCGGACCTCAAATCCTTATACATTGTGGCTCAATCCCCTGTCAAATCTAGTTCTTTCATTGGGTACGTTCTCAGCTGTTAGATCTGGAGCCCCTAGATTCGACGTCATTCGCTCATTTTGTGTAGTTGACTTGCTCGACCATTAGCGTGCGATGAGTGGCATTTTTCTCTCTCCTCTGTCTATCATGCATCGGGCGCTGAATGGAATCGCTAGGTTTCAACCAAATCTACTTACTGCCCAAGGATGCCCCCGATATACTGTCAGTTTTGGATCGCGGGTCTCGCCTTTAGCCTTTAGCGCTTTTCCCCATGGTTTCCCTAGCTTCCATGCGATCGAGCACTCGGGGCCTTTCCCTCCTAAGGGGCTTTTCCCAGTGATGTGTGATTAGCGGTAGGCACTAATTTTACATTAGAAATGACCTCCTTTTCCTGATCTAGGCTTCCCAGGTGCCAGTTTCGCCTCCTGCACGGTCTCCATTGGCCTTAGTCATCGCCCTTTGAGTGAGGTCCTTGTCATTCCTTGTTGGCTGCCAACTACCACTGTTTAGAGGTTTTCCTGATCGCTCTGTGATCATAAATCTTTGAATTCTGTCCTAGTATGAATACAGTCATGGCATCTTGATTATCTTCATGGATCCAATTAGGATCATTTCGATATACTTTTCATGCATGGAGGGTCATCCAATATACCTGGAAGTATGTGGGGAAAGGTATGATACACTTACTTACGTGGAGTGGTATATCGCTCTCGGAATACAACACTAGGAAAAAATGATAGCTCTTATGTTCATAAATGCCTGAACATGTCTCTAGTCGAGACCTCTCGATGTTTGTGTTAATGTCACAAATTCTCTTTATCTTGATTCAATAAATTTTAAATTTTATCTTGAATTAAGTTTTAGTTTTCAAGACTCACCATGAATTTCACTTAAAGATCATGAAATGCAACCTAGCATGATAAAATTAAACTTTTATTTTCAATGAAAATCTATATATGGGAGGCAAGAGAACAAAGAACATGCAACATACAAGATGCAACAAACAATATTGTTATGAAATTCCCCTAATGCAACTGTTTCTAATTACAATTTCACTCACAAAACCCTATATGCAATGAATGATGTATAATATTTTTCTTTTCAATTTGTTGGATACCTAATCCTCAATGGGTTAGTGTGGAAGCCAAATAGACAAAAGGAGTCCAAGAGACCTTGGGATGTGGAACCCAACAACAAACCATATACTATAAATGTATATCACTTGTTAATAAAAATGTATTCTCGTGTTTCATCTTTCAGATTATGTTTTGGCCATGTGTATTTGACATGGTATCAGAGCAGGCATATTCCTGCCCTACATAATTACTTTGAGTCATTTATTTTATGACCTTTATGTGCAGGTCATTTCTGCCATCACTGATGCATTTCATGAATATTTACACAGTTAAATTCTAGCTGCAACCTCTGTGATTTCTCCAGCCCTATTTTTAGCATTCCTAAAATTAGTTCTAACTCCTTGTATCCATTTTTCTACCATATTTTCTCTACGGGCTCTCTGCGCTCTTTGGCTCTCTACCATATGGTATTTTTAATCATTGTTTGCGCCCTCTACACTCCCTGGGTTGTAGATAATTGTCTGAGTGCATTTTATCTTTGCTCCTAATAGCTGGCATGCTCGTTAGTGGTTTGGAATCTCTGACAAAATATGGGTATCGAAGTATAGAATTTTAAAATGCAGCCAACATATGATATGTATCACAAACATTTGGAATATGGCTCTTCCAAGTGTCATAGACGTTTTATATTCTCCTATACTCCACTAAAAACGTTGTCTCCACTGCAAACGTTGTCTCCACTGCAAATGTTTGGTATCCTATACTCCACTACAAACATTGTCTCCACTGCAAACGTTTGGTATCCTATACTCCACTGCAAACGTTGTCTTCACTGCAAACATTGTCTCAATGCGTCAGTGTCCAAACGGTTCTATTAGGGTAAGGGTTCCGTTGTAATTCGGTGGCCACAACCCAGACATATGAAAATATACGGTGTGAAATACATTGAATTCTTATGTGAACGTTGTTCTGTGGGATACCTTGTTGCATTGATTCAAGCTGCTCTAAAAGTTATCGGTGTGGTGTGATGTTCGTATGATGCCTTTGATGCATTTACATAGAATGCTATGAACGTTATTATCGGAGCCGAATGTTGTTGAAGCGTTGAAATTATACATAGGTGTATGTCGCATTGTGCATGGAATGGTGCTGGTTCATATGCATTGAAGGGAGTTTATTAGTTCCTCTTTGTGCATTGAAGCATGAGATTGTGAATCTGGTTGGAGGCTTACCTCTCCATATTCTTTGTTGCAAAAAAATTTGGCATACGCACAGTGAGTCTTATTGTACGTTGGTGATAGCGTGGATGAATATTGGTGGACCCATAACTATGTTCTTGCATTTACGCTGCATGTTATAAGTCACTGTATACGTTATCAAAGCAATCTAGTTTCTTGAAATCTGGCATTAAAGAGTTTGTAAGGTTGTTATAAAAGTGTTGTGGTATAAATTTGGTGCATACCTAACATTGAAGTCTGATTGTTACAACAGTCTATTGGCAATAGCGGCTGTATAACTTCTCGTGTAGAATCCCTCTCTTCTAATTTGAGCGTCAAATGTGAATGCCATGCCATGAATACTATGAGCTAGAGCCTATTGTGCATATGGATGGTTGTTTATATGCTATTGTATGATGCATAAATTTGAAAAACAGAGTAAAGTTTCCAAAATTAGTCTTTCTGCTATGTAACTCATAATTCTCTGCAATAGTCTCTATTCATGTGTTCTATGTACATATGCATTGAAAGAAGCAACTTTGAAAGAATATAATGTGGTGGTGATATGGTCAATTTGAGTGTTGGCTTTGGGTGTTGAAGTCCATATGTGATGACCATGTTCAAGTGTAGCTGCCCATAAATTTTATGCACTGGTAAGTTCCTCTACGTTATTTCCTTTTGTGAATGTTGTGTATGCTAATATCATATGCTGCCCCAGTCATTGTATTTACACTCAACATTGTATTGTGGAAGCTCTAAAATCTGTCGATTCTCTCAAATTCTCTACATGTTGCATGAGTTTTGTAATGTTGGGTGAAATGTTGAATCTAGTTGAGTGAGAAAACCATGTGTTGAACAATCCTCGAAGAATGTGAACATTAAAAAATCATTTGTCGACGCGTTTCGAACCAACCAGTGTGGTTCATCGTCAGGACAAGTTGAAGATCCAATCTGAGCGATGAGTTAAATAGGGATAGCAGGCCATTCCAACAGCTAAAATTGACTGAGTAATAGTTAACCGGACCTCTAACAGCTAGGTTTGACCAGGCCCCAGGGGGAGGGACCTAAATTTTATTTAATTATTTTATTTATTAATATAATTATATATAATATTATGTATTTGTTTATTAATGTAAATATTATTATTACTAGGGGGAGTGATGGAGTGCACTGCAGCTAACCATGAGGGTTTCGATTAGGGTTTCAGAAACCCTAACTCTTCATGCCTGAGGACATCCGCGCACCTGAGGACAACTACGCACCAGCACTGTTTTCACCTGTTTACCTGGCCCGTCTTTTCAGGCCCACCTATCATTTTCAATATGGTATCCGTTTCTGTCGGTGATGGTATGGAAACAGATGAAGAGGTTGACTATACAGAGGACCCTCTTCAATCTCAGGTTATCTTCGATCACCCTTCATTCCTTCAGCTGTCCTCTGGCCTTTCATCATTTCCCTCCTCCCATCCTTCCCTGGTGGTCACTATCCCGATTACCTCCCCCTCACATGCGCCCGAGGGTTCCTTGCCTACAGAATCTCCAGGCCTTGATCTTCCCCCGCTGTCTCTGGGAACCCTACACTTCCTATCCTCCATCATCCCCCCATCGCCATCTTTTGATGCTCATCCTTCGTCCTCCTCGTTCCTAGCTACCGCATCGACCGGACCGCCTCTCTCGTTGGGGGCTTGGCCTTCTACCTACCGACATTCCCCCTCTAGTTGTTTTGAGACCCCTGTTGTGAGGGTCTGTTCATGGTCGGGAATGTTCGAGGGCGCGCATATTCTGCTACCTAGCTCACCCTCTGGGTAAAGGAGATTTGGGGAAGAGTTCTAAAAGAACTCCCTGAAGTGCAGGTCCTTCCCCGCGGATGGTTTGCCCTACACTTTGCCAAGGAAAAATATACAGATTTGGTTTTGGCCAAATATTGGCACATTGAGATGGCGCCGGTGTTATTGAAAAGGTGGAGCCCCCTTTTCGATCTTGAACGAGAGCAAATTGGGGTAGGGCCACTATGGGTTTGTCTCCCTGGCCTCCCTCTTCAGTATTGGAATGAAGAGGTTTTCATGCGCATTGGGAATGCTCTAGGTACATACCTGGATCACGATAGATCTTTTGTAGAATCCAGGAGTAGAACGTTGGCCCGTATATTAGTTCACTTGGACACTCGTGATGGTTTAGAGGAAAATACAACACTTCACTGGGACAGATATACTTGGGTACAAATCCTAGACTACGAAGGAGTGCCTTTCAGATTCCATCGCTATCACAGGGTTGGTCACATTTTTAAGGATTGCCCTCTCAATAAAAAACAAGAAGAGACACCTGTGGCAACCACAGGCCTATTTCTCCGACAACACAATGCACTTCGGTAACAGGCATCCGCTCCAGCTCTCCTTCGCAGGCTCCTAGTTCGGCGCAGTGCATTTCACAATCTCTGGTTACCAGAGCTTGGGCGGCCTCAGCATCTAAATCCGCTCCGGGTATATCTCTTTTCCCTTCTCTGTCAAATTTCTCATTTGGTGCATTTTCACTCTCTCCCTCACTATCTGTTGCACACTGCTCATTACCCTCCTCTCCGGTTATTGCCCCCTCCAATCCATCTACTCAATTGGTCTCTTCACCACTATCTTCCCCTTTGTCATCCAGGGGTACATATCATAATTACAATCTTCGTCCCCGCCCTCACTTTATTGGCTCTCACCTGAAGATTGCCGGGTTGGGTACCACATCATCCAGCCTCATTCCTTTATCTGCTCGCGGTAGAAAATCACACCTCTCAAAGGCTATCAACAAAGCGGGTGCCGAGGTTGCCTCTGGGAGACAATCCACCATTTTTGGGGTTCTTAGAGAAATGAACACCCCTGGCCACGTTCCCCCATGAAATGTCCTTCCTTCAATTGCAGAGGCCTGGCTAGTGCCTCCAAGAAACTAGCCCTAAAAAGGATGATTGGCACATCTCCTGTAGACATCATCCTCCTCCAGGAAACCCTCGGTGCTGCTGATTCCATATCGGCTACCCTATCCTCCATCTCCCCGGGTTGGCACTATATGGCATTGGACTCATCGGGTCGTTCGGGGGGCCTTGCAATTGGTTACAACCTTGCAACTATCAAGGCTCATGGGACATGGGGGGGTCCTAGTTTTCTGGGTCACGACCTCTTCTCGGCAAACCTGGGCATCAAGCTCAGGGTTTTTAACATATATGGTCCATGTCAACAAAGGGAATATTTTTGGAACCGCCTCCTGAGCCTGCATATTCTCTCCTCAGAGAATACTATCATTGGGGGGGATCTAAATTTTTCTTGGGATACAGTGAATCCTGGGGTTCATCGGCTCAGATCGACCCGATCACTGGACTCATGACTGATCTTCTGGAGTGCCATAACCTGATCGATGTCCCCATGATCAAAAACCTCCCTACCTGGAGGAACAGACGAATTGGTGAAGCTGCTCTGGCTCGCAAATTGGACAGATTCATTATGAAGGGCACTATGTTTCGACAGCTTCACATCTATAAGCAATGGGTGGGAACTAGAGGAATTTCGGATCACTATCCTATCTATCTGGAGCTATCGGGGCCAAACAAAAAGCCAAAATCTTCGTTCAAGTTTAACCACGGATGGTTACAGGACCCCTCCTACACCAAGCTCGTCAAGGATTTCTGGAAACAAAATCCTATAGATAGAGCGGACTCACTGGCAAAAGGGTTTTGCATGAACCTATCTCAGCTAAAACATCTGTCAATAGAATGGGCCAGAGAAAAGAAGAAACAAGATAATACTACTCTCATGCACATTGAATCTGAAATCTCCTCCCTTACTGATGAAAGAGGTTTGGGCTTCATCACTGCTTAAGACAAAGTACACCTGGTAGAGCTCGAAAATCAGAAGCAAAAAATCTTAAGGGAGCGGGAAGAATCCATTCGACTTTGGAGTAGAGCCACATGGTTAAAAGCTGGTGATGACAACACCCGATTTTTTCATAACTATGCAAAAGGCAGGAAGGTAAAAAACACTATATGGAGTCTCCCTATGCCAGATGGAGATGTTGTTGATACCTTCACTAAGCTCTCTCAGTTAGGGTCCTCCCATTTCAGAAATCTATACAAGCAACCCCCGGCTTCTTCCATTGCTGAGATCATCAATATAGCGGGACATTTTCCCAGATTTGTAAATGAGGAAGAGGCGGAAAATCTCTTTGATCCTGTTTCTCCTGAAGAGCTTGAGAGCACCATAAAGTGGTTCAAGAAGGACCGAAGCCCTGGGTCGGATGCTTGGTCCATTGAATTTTACATTGCTATACGAGTTGATTAGCAATGACTTATTGAGGATGATTGAGGAATGTCGGGTGACCGGATCCATGTACAACGCCATCAACTCCACTTTCATTTCCCTGATTCCCAAATTAGATTCTCCTTCCTCCTTCGATGACTACCGCCCTATCTCCCTCTATAACGTGCTATACAAGATCATATCGAAAATCATTGCAAATCGCATCCATCCTATACTATCACGTCATATCACTCCACATCAATTTTCCTTCCTGGAACATCGACAGATCCATGAAGCTATGGGTGCAGCTCAAGAAGCTCTTCATTCTATTTGGACCAAGCACCACAAGGCCATCATCCTCAAGATTGATTTAGCCAAAGCATTTGACCGAGTCAGTTGGCTCTATCTCAAAATGATCCTTATTCATCTCGGGTTCCCCCAAAATTTCATTACTTGGATTATGGCCTGTATCACCACCCCTACATTCAGTGTTCTGATAAATGGCTCTGCATCTCAGTTTTTTCACTCTGAATGCGGTCTTAGACAGGGATGCCCACTATCTCCCCTCCTCTTCTTGATCGTCATGGACTCCTTGAGTCGGCTTATCGATTCTGCTAAAAGAAATGGGGAATTTAGTGGTCTCAGGATTACTGATGAATGCTTCCTTACACACCTTCTCTTTGTGGATGATGTTATGATCTTCCTGGATGACAACATCTGTGATACACAGTCTTTCACAAACATTATCAATCTTTTCTCATCTGCCACTAGTATGCTAGCAAATCACACAAAGTCATCTATCATTTTATGCAGAACCTCCATTCATGAATCTCACCTGGCACATCAGCTTTTCCCATACACCATCCTCCCATTAGACCACGGTCTAAAATATTTGGGATTTTGAATCAAGCCTGTCAGCTCTAAGATCACTAACTGGATCTAGCTAGTGGCAAAACTGGAGAAGCGACTCAACATGTGGAGCCATCGATATCTCTCCAGAGCTGGCAGGCTCGTACTGGTTAAAGCTGTACTAGAGGCTACTCCAGTCTTTTGGATGGCTTTAGCCTAGATACCGAGAAGCATCTTGGCCAGGCTACAACAAACTTGCAACAGGTACCTATGGAATGGGAATCAGGAAAAGCGCATATTTGCTTGGGTTGCTTGGAAGAAGATCGCCACCCTCAAAAAATGGGGAGGATGGGGGCTCAAAGATATCCCTTCCTTCGCACAAGCAGTCACATCTAAAATGGGGTGGATTCTACTCACTGGAAACATTCTCTGGTCTAACATCTCATATCATAAATATATTTGGCTGCAAAATATTTTGGATTGGGTTGGCCTCCCTACTTGGCCAAAAACAGGCATATCCTCTGTTTGGAAAGCACTCCTTAACTCTATGCCTCTCATCAGGGACAACCTGGTTTGGAGGGTCAATGATGGAACTCTAGCATGCATTGGCATGGATCCTTGGTCTGGAAGTGGAGGTAGACATATATTACTTGATGCCCTCATTCGACACCTACACTCGCAGGAGATAAGAGTTTTGGCTGATATTGCTGATCCCCAAAACTCCTCCATATTTGAACAGCGCTGGAGAACAGCTATACAAATAAATATCCCACCTATTTGGCATTAGGATTTGCTGGAATATCTCAATGCATTAACTGAATCACATATAAGGATCAAACAGGGACAGGATGAACTCATTTGGTATCACACAGGAAATGGTGTATACACCCCAAAGTCAGGTTACCTTACACTGATATTGTATAAAGTTCCGGACACGATTTCCTTTTGGTGGCATACTGTCTGGAAAATCTCCGCTCCCCCCAGGAAGAAATTATTTTTTTGGTGTATACTAAAAGGAGTTGTCTTCACAATATCTCATCATTTCCCATCTTGTATAGGTGCCCTGTGATGACAGAAAAATCCACCACGTGCACCACCAATTCCTTCTTCTGTTGGATGGAGTATTCCTTTGGCATAGTCCCTGTTGTCAAAAGTGGATTATATCTTTCAAGTGCCCGTCAACGATGTGCAACACGAAGAGCTATGCATCAGGTAATGCTTCCTCCAAACTAGTAGGCTCCTCGCCCGTCTCAATACGTGACAAGTGATCCGGTCCTACATTTAGGTGTCTAGGTTTGACCACGACCTCAAAGTAATATTCTTGAAATAATTAGAGCCACCTGCATATGCTCCCCCCCAACACAGGCTTATTAACCAAGTATTTTAGTGTGGAATGGTTTGTATACCTCTTGACATGTCCCACTAACAAATAGTGTCGGTATTTTTGGAGCACATACACCATCGCTAACCCCTCACTCTCGGTTGTGGAATAGTTCTTCTTGGCTTTAGACAATCTATAACTTGTAAACATGATAGGGTGGTCCAATCCCTCACTCCTCTCTTGTGTGAGCACTGCTCCCAGCGTGATACCCAACGCATCAACATGGACATGAAACTCCACATCCCATTTTGGAAAGAGTAGGATTGGAGTGGAGGCCAATTTCCCCTTTACAACATCCAAGATCTTCATGCAATCATCATTCCAGCAGAATGTGACATCTTTTTTCAAAATTTTCTCCATCAGCGCGGTGATTTGGCATAGCTTTTGATGAACTTCCTGTAGTATCCTGTGTGTCCCAAGGTAGCGCGCAGCTGTTTAACACTTCACGGTGCTTCCAAATTTAGAATTACTGCAATCTTCACTGGCTCCACCATTAGCCCCTATTTGAAGACCACATGTCCCAACAGGTTTCTGAAGGGAACAAGGAATGTGAACTTCTTAAGGTTTAGCGCAATCTAGTGTCATCGGTAAGTATCCAACATCAAGCGTAAACTTGCTACATGATGTTTAACTAATCCAAAGACAATCTAGTCATCTAGATATACCTCCAAGAACTTGTGGATGTATTCTTTTAATGTGGCAATAACGATGCACAAAACGATGGCTGGTGTTACACAGTAAAATGTCACTGCCATCATGTCAGTCTCTCTACTGTGTTGTGAAACCACATTCACCTAAGCCCATGCTCCCTGAAATGGCTAAAAAACCCTCTTTGCCTAAGTTAAATGAATCATCGCGTCTGTTTATTAAATAAACGCGCTGACAGGCGGAGGCCAGTGTATCTACTGCGCTGCCAGTGCGGAAGCACACGTGTTTTGCGCGCTGGTCAAATTTTACAGATAGTGCGCCCTCCATCTGTACTGTTGAGCTCTGACCAGACCTCCTCTACAGTTGATCTGCGATGTCAGCGCGCCAGCCCAGTGTCTCACCCGCGCTGATCCTGTTTGGGCGAATTTGTTCTAACAACCAACCTTCCAGATCCCTCCAGACTTGGTTGTTAGCATGTTGAGGTCGCCATCCTTTCTCTGGCATGTCTGTTCGACTGATCACCCACTTATCTTGGGGGGGAGCTCATCCTTTACCTATTCATGGAGACTCCTTCTCCTTTATAAGCCTCCTCCATTGCCCATGAGCAGCTAGTTTGGAACATATAGACTTTGATTGAGGAATTCTTAGTGCATTAGTGCTGCTCTTTTTAGGCATTTGGTGTGTTGTGTGAGGATTGCTTTGTGCTTGAGGAAGGTCATGAGCTTGTTGCCTTGTATGTGAGAGAGAGACCTCTTTGACTTGGGAGATTTGCCTCAAAGGTGAATGCTTGG
>APFE031371787.1:31416-48135 GCA_000404065.3 Pinus taeda | reverse complement strand
CTACCAATAAAGTTTCTTCAAGTTTTCTTCCCAATTTTCCCCAGTCATTGTTGACCAGTACCTCTTTATTTTTGTTAAGCTTGAGGAGGATAACATATGCTTGTTCTATAATTCACCCTTTGGGAAAACCTGTCGCTATGTTTTAATGAGCCTAGCCACAGTGAAACTCGTTCTCGTCCATTTGGACAAGTTTGTTGCTATTCGGTTTTAACGAGTTTAACAACAAAGATAACTCGGTCCTTTTCAATTTTAGAGAGTCTGAAAGGGACAGAAAGGAAACTACAATGATTATTTTTCGTCATATAATCCCTTAACTCCAAAAAAGTGTAAAATAATATGAAAGGGATGAATTTTCGATAGTTTTAACAAGTCAAACAAGACAAGCACTCGATCTTTTTGTGTAATAATCCCTCAGGGCCAAAAATATTAAAATATAGAGGAGGGATAGCACTTCTGATAACTTTAATGAGCCAGAGAGGCTAATCGCTCGGTTATATTTTCATATTTCACGAGTCAATTGAAAATAGCTTAAAGGAGACTCGTTTTTCGAGGAACGAGTGATGATTTCGGGTAGCAGCTGATTCTAGGTAAGGTTTGGAATTTTCCAATCACAGCAGTGTCACAAGGATGGCTAACAGAATCACTCTTCGCAGATGTTCCCCAAAAAAGGTAAACAATCAAATGCAGGCATATGATCGGCTAAAATAGAGTGAAGGTGATGATGAGAACACGACCAAGGCTCAAAAGCTGATGATAATGCATTCACAATGGTTATTTACCGGGGATCGGTTCATTTTTTAATGAGCTTAAACTTTGGGGGATTCATTTGCTCATTGCTTATGTTTAATTTTTAACAAGCTTGAATTCCGTGTTAAAATCGCTTGTACCAATCATATAATAAAGATATCTCATCTCAAATGCCATTCTTTATGGAGCTTGCACCTTTTAAATCTTTGCCCTAGATCCTTTCTTTATGCAAGCTAGGAAACGACCAATCCTACAAGTTTAAAGGGTTAGATGACCTAAAAATTTAAAAAATAAATGGTCGCTCTTCACTTGCATGCAAAAATGTTTGCATGCCCCCAAGTATAATGAAAAATTTCCAGGTTACCATATAGAAGCTCTTGCTTTTGCTAGATAGTTTCCATCCACACTGTAGATAGAAACACCTCCTGGCTTAGTCCATCTGGACCAGGGTGGTTCTAAATCCCAACCTCATAACCTTGATGAGGGAATCTTATTCTAGTCTAACTCCCTTTTCCTATAAGGACAGGTGTTGGATTAGTCATTTTCCTCCACGGAAACCTACTTTATACCTAGATTTTCCTTGCCGAAGCAGGTCAGGGTGCATGCCCCATGGGTTTCAATCATATCCTCCTAAATCACTCGCGCTCATCAAGTGGATGGACTGGAGATCAATGAGAGATTCCTTGTGTGAATAGAGCATTTAGGGATGGCATTTGACTATTTGCTATGTGTGAACTAGGGAATGATAGCTGGTCTACGAGCTTGACCACTTTGCCTTCATACGGAAAACACATTACTCTAAAGAGTGAGGAGACAATGGCTCCCATGCAATAAATATAGTCACACCCAAGGAGTAGATTATAATCTAAGGGTCCTTGGACCACTATAAAGTTCATGTGAACGGTTTTCCTTCTCAAATCAATGGACACATTGGGAAGGATCCCTAATGGTCGACTGGTTCCTTTGTCAAAGCCTGTTAGATTTCTCATTTCAGGTAGAAGCGATGGTGAACCAAGCGCTTTCCAAGTAGTTGAGGAAAGGATACTCACTGAAGCCCCTTCATCTATGATGGTACCAGCCATGACCATTTTGTAAGCTTGTACAATGATTCGGAATGGTACACTAGCTAGTAAATGGGGTCTGCCTAGTAGATTCCAATCAAAGGAAATGACTAGGTTGCTTGGAGGTGGGACCGAATAGATGGTCGGATACGACTCTCATGAAATTCCTTTCTATGTAAAGGAATGGGTAGACTGCCCCCAAGTTTGTCGGAGTCTGTGTTTATGAAAAGAATCTGAATGGTGTCATTCTCGTTCTCTTAAGTGACGGTATCATTTGGAGATGAACCTTCTGAAGGCAAGACTGGGTCAACTGCCGCCTTGACCTTTTGAATTTCATCTGGTCTGGATTTAGAGGGTTCATTTTCAATGATAGACGTTTCAGTTGACCACAATGGCGTGCCAGCCGGATTTTCAACTAGTGATGGACTTGGCAAGAGTTTCTTATATCCAGGAGGGAGCTGTAGCGGTGAATCAGGACGGTCATCCAAAACTCTTTTAGCTTCGTCTAGGAAGGGACAACGGTGGACGGCGTGATCGCCTTCACACAGTTTACAAGGAAATTTGCGATTCCTTTTCTGTCCAGATACTTCGCTTTCGTTGGTTGATGGTGTACTTTCAACATGATCATCAGATGTTGATGACACCGGATTGTGCAAACGAGGAGACCAGTCCCTTACGATCTGAGGGATGCAAGGAAAATCTCGATGATAGTGATCTCCTTTGAAAATGACACATGCAGATTTAGTTTTAATGGTGCAGTGTGAGGATTTTCGCTAGATGACGCATGGTTTCCCCCTTTCGCTTTTGGCTCCTTCTTCTTCTTTTATTTTTTCTCTTTCTGCTTCTTCTTCTTCTCAATTACTTGATCCTTAGCTTTACCAGCTTCATCAAGCGAAGAGGAAGGAGGAGAGGGAGAAATGAACAAAGTAGAAGGTCAGGGGGTAACTCTAGTATCATCTAGTTACTGACTTGACTGTTCAGGAATTACGGTATTCTAAACGACAAAGGTAGAGAAGAGCCACATGGGCAAGCCAATCGTCAACCCTGAAAGTGACAATGTGGCCATATGGGGTGCACCAACATCTCCCCAAGAGGAGAAAGGACTAGGATTTCCTCCAAGGGGGAATCCTTGGTTGGTAGACTCCATTTTCCTCAACCTAAAGACCAACAAGGGAACTTGTGATGTTATTCCGATTAAAATAAATTTTATACTCTTTGACACAACTTGTTTTGTCAATTTTTAAGAGTCGAGAAAAAACAAAAGATGACTCTAGTCGCCTTCAATTTTTAATGAGCCTGAAGTGACAAGTGCTCAGATGGACCTTTTCCTTTAAGGAGTCTGAAAAGGAATGAAAGAGACTTCTCTGGAAATCTAGGCAGAGGGATTACCAAACCAATCGCAAAATTGCAGAATACTTTTTATGGTACGTCAGTCAATCTTCCTGAATGTTGTGTTCAGTGCATTGTGATCGATAGGGCAGCAGACACGACTTCCTAATTATAAAGGATATAGCCTATTGTGGTCTCCCAATATATACTCGACGGTATGTGGGAGTACAAGTCCGTAATGGCACTTGTCATCTCAAAGTGGAGGAATCACAAAACCAATAATGAAAACAACAGTTACCAGGTTTTACGACGTCAAAATACGTCTCTAGCCTAGACTTCTAGATGTTGTGAGTTAGGTTCCAAAGCGTTTCTAGATTCATTAAATTTATTTCATAGTTGACCTTGTTTAAAAAATTTCCTTTCAGGTTCACCGTGTGATGTGTATACAATTCCTAAAATGCAGTCTAAGATGATAAACAACTATTTAATCTTCTTTTGGCAATGAAAATCCTAGCTACTAAGGAAAGAGAACTGAGGGTCTTTCAAAAAAGAGCACAGAGCACACACTAAATGAACTATCCTAAACCAAACCAAGTAGTCTAAATGCAATTGCACATGCATGTATTTGTTTTACAGTCTTCTTAATGTATGAATGATAAGAAGAATGCTAAGTGCAAATCTGAACTATTTTCCAAAGCGACAATACTAACAAATTTCTTTTCAAAATGAAGCGAAGATAAGGACGACACTTTGCGATTTCGAAATGAAAATTGTTTTCGACACTTGAAAAACTACTAATTCAAATCACATACAAGAGTAACAATACAATCGAGTATCAAGAACAATGGGATTCTCTTCTACGACCAAAAATGACACTTATGAAACTTTCAAATCAAGAAACGACAGTCTGATTACACTACTTCTTTGTAAAAGAGAACTGAAAATGGCGCACAATACATAGAAACACTTACAGTTCTTTGCACAATGGAGGTAGAATGATGGAAGAGAAGAGGGTTTCCATAGAGATATACTGACCATAGATAGCAAAACTCTTGAACAGATTTAAAAAGAGTGAAGAAAAACTAAAGTCTAAAGGTAAAATCAACCTTCTCTGACCATCGCACCTGTCACACAGGGAATCCAGTATGCATCTCACCTACTGCACATGGGAAGTGCGATGCATATAGACTGCCTTGAAGAGAGGGTGCGATGGTACCAGTGCGAGACTTTTATCCAGTCTTTGATCACTATTTGCAGTTCAGTTTAGGGATTTAGGCCGAGTAAGTGATGTTCAGTAAATATAAATCACAGGGGTCGATCTAAGGAGGTTACTAGAGCCACCACTAGGGCAATTAGAGTATTTGAAAATCGATTGTTCAATTTATGAACAAAACCTAGAGATAGACTGAAGCAACATTGATCTACTTTTCACTTGCATAGCAAATGCAGTTCGAAGGCTAGCTGGCTTGACTTTAGGCTCCGTCTGTAAGTTTATAAAACAAACAAAAATAGACCAGAAAATAATCTATTCGCTCCCCAGTGGAGTCGCCATTTTGTTACCGGGAATAATTTACACTTAGATCTGCTATTCCCACTAAGTCTGGTAGCTATCTTAGAAATAAACATGTTAAAACTACTTTCGCTTTCCTTTATGAAAAATAGACAAGAGGAGAACAAAGGATACCAACCTTTGTCTTGCGCTTGGTTCCTTGCCTGGTTCCTCTCCTTCTCGATAGATATTTGCCACTCCTTCTTTATCTACATAGCTTTAGAGAGAACCTGCGGAATCAGAGCAGCATAATACTGTCGAAGAACAAAGATCTATAGTCATAAACAACACAGGACCAAATATATATTGAGCACACAAATGCATATATAATCAAACATACAAGAATGTGGAGGAAAAGTTGAATAGCTTTATTAATATCAAGAATAGCAAGAGGATTACAACCAATTGTTCTAACCCAGCATCATCCTCCAGCAAGAAAGCGTTTCTTCACCTCAAGTAAAGCTTAGATCACCCAACACTATGATGTTACACCAGAAAACCAACAACACTTCTCTACAAGATACAAGATTCTAGCCTCCGGATCTCTGTGATGAGGGATCCATATATAGATGATTGTAGGGGGTGAGTCAGCTTCTGGGATTTTGATTAGTGTCCTCTCTCTGATAGTTCTTGATTCCACTTGGAAATTGATGATCTCTTACTCATCCCTGGGTGAAATCAAAGAGGCAAGTGTCAAAGGGGAAGTTTCTGGAAGATTCTATGATCCTCCACCTTGCAAATTGTCTCTGCCATTTGTCCATTCTCGCCCATCGCACCCTACAGAGGGGTCATCCAGTATGCATCACACCTTTTACACTGGGAAGGTAGTATGCATCGCGCCCTCTGCACTCAACATTCTGTATGGTCTAGTTTTGACCAGTTTTGAGTAGTTTTCTGTGGAGAACTTCTGGGAGATGATGTAATCAGTTGACCTTGTTCCTTTAGGTAATGAAGCAACACTTTTAGGGACTTAGGAGCCCTCATTTTATGGAAATTTATGATTGGAGTTGCAGTGCCCAAAAATGTCTATAATAGCTACATCTTTCAATCAAGCTAGTTTGAATCCAAGATGAGCTGAGAACTGAAAAATACTTTTGGAGGTGTTAGACTTGCTTTTCACGAACAAGGTCTATGCAAAGAGCTGGAGTTCTACTAGTGTGTCGCCAAGTGTTGTAGCGACAACAACCACCATCCAAAATGTTTCCTTAGCCTGTTTTGGAGCCTCCCTACCAACCTTTCACAACACTTTGTCTAGCTTTGTCAAGTACTCAAGCTTCAGTGTTTCCCTCACACAAAGGCAGCCTGTCGATCACAATCGATCCATTCCCCTCACAGGTTGTTTGCTTGGACTTGGTACAGCTATAATTTGAGCAGCTTCCTCTTCAAAATTGCGTATTTTTGGAGGGCAGCTAGCCTTCCCTCCAGAAATTGCGCAATCCTCTCTAGCAGCCTGTTGGGCTCCAGGATTGCGTAATCCTGCCAGCCAACACTCCCAACAGGATTTGTACAAATTTCCCCAGCAGGGCTGCTCAGCCCAGGATTTGTGTAAATATGGGAAATAATCAGTTGCTCTACCCAAAAATTGTGCAATCCTCCTGGGCAGTCAGCCCAAATCCCAACCAAGAATGCGCATTTTTCCCAAGCAGCCGAGCAACTTCATGCATGAACAGTCTGGTTGACCAGTTCCACCCGAGACCGAGGAGACTTGACTTGCATGCATGCATGAATTGATCTTCCTAGAATAGTAAGAGACAACATGCAAACGGCATCCCATGATTCAGGGAGCTATTATTAGCAGTGGGGGTTACATGCGAAGTTGTTTTAGAAGTTTCCCTCCAAGTGTCGCTTTTTCCTAGATTTGTGGCATGCGCATCATGAGACAAAAATTATTTATTTGATGCATCGGAGCTCATTCATTCACATCGATCTTGGAGCTCTAACATCCCACATCATATCCAGGACTCTTCAACACATCCGACTCAGCTATTCACGGGTAAGTGAGCTCAACTTGTCTTTTTCAGCATTTCTATCACATTTTGTGTATTCTCTTATGTGAGTGTTGTATGTTTGATTTATTTGAATGCTTGCTGTCATTTACATGCTTACTAGCTTTTCCTAGCTCTGTTTCAGTTTTAGTTGCTATCTCACTGTTGTCGAATGCATGAAACTGTTTTGCATGGACGTTTGCCCAACCGGCGAACTGCCTCACCCACATGCATGTTCATCTGTTTTTTGAATCTTTCATTCATGTTTTGCATGCACTTTCAATCACTTTTTCTATCACTTAGTGTCGCCATGCATTCACTGTCTTATTTTCTTTGAGTTGCCCGTCGGAGAGTCGAGCCAACCTTAGCCCGAACTCTACTTTCACCAAGGATGCATTACGCAATCTGGGGAAGGAAGGCTCACCTTCCTCTCCAGAAATGTGCATTCTTGCCCAACACTGGCCTCCAGGACTATTTTTCACATTTTTGGAGGATAGTGGCTGCTTGGCCTAATAAATTGCACAAATCTATCCCTGGGCCAACAGTCCTTCCCAACTAGAATTGTGCATTGCACAATGCCAGCAACCAATTTCCTGACTGGATTGCTCATTTTGCAGATCCAGTAGCCAGTCCTACCTCCCGGATAGCCCAAACTGCCTTTTGCATAGTCTAGGCAGCTAGTCACCCAGCCTCCTAGTAAAATCTGTGCAATCTTGCTCATAAGTTTCCCAGGTATGTGTTGTGTCCTTCCCCAGATTTGCTTTGTTTCCACTAAGATACATCTTGCCATGCATGCTACTTGTTTCCAAATATTTCAAGTGTTCATTCATCTCAATGGCTTCCAAGAGAACATGATCACATGACACTGATGGAGTTGCAGCTGGAGTAGTAGTTGAGCAGGTGTCCTCTAGTCTAACGATCTATGAAGATACAAAGTTGTATCTAGACAAGGACATCAAACTGAAGTGGAAAGAGGTTAATGACACATTAATAAGCACTTTTTGGGAAGACCTCAAAGATCGTTAGGTGTACATAAACATTCAAAAGTTTGGCTTGTACTGGATCTCATGTCGATACCCCACGTTCTCATGCGTTGACGTGATTCACTGGATCGTCTCTCACACTGACCTCGAGATGATGACATTGAGCAGTGTCAGTGGGACGAAGCTTGAAAACTTTTGGGCATGAGATTATAATGAGATGTATCAAATTTCATAACTCATGACTATCATGAGTCCTCCATTCAACTTGCCCAGCGGCAGAGGTAACTCCAGAGACATTCTCAAGGATTGGGTAAGGGAGCTAGCTTGTTTCAGGATGAAACCCAACCAGATCTACAAGACAAAGATATTGAGGAAGGCGTACCTGTTAGCTCTACTACATTCTCTAAAGCTGGAGGCCAACTCGGCCCTTGGTCGTGCTCAAAGAAAGTCTCACGGTGGTTTCCCTCACTTTCCCCTTTACCTCTCTTACCCTCCTTTGTCTTTATTTCTCGTGTTTTTGTTCAAAATCATATTCAAAGCCCTTTCTGAGTCCCAGGCTTTAATACACACAAAACCTTATAAATCTGTGATCACACGCTTACCCACCTTCATAAGCCACCCTACAACGCCAACCGCCGATCTCTACCACTTTGATCTAATGGCTCCCGTCGCAGAAACTTGTGCAGCCATTCCTCCACTGTCTTATCATATTTCCTCGCGATCGAACGGTGATCGCTTTCCCCACTGCCAAAACCTACCCGTGATTTAACCTGCAAGAAAAGTGGTTTCACCTCTTTCACATCCACCACGAAACATGTGATAAGTGTGATCACGCACCTCTATATGTTTACCACCTTCCTGCGATAAATGGTGTGGGCAATACCGCTTACTGCCCTCTCGCCTGTCTCTACTCGTTAATCCCCGTGCATCTTCCGCCCCCAATCACCGTCGGATCTGTCCACCCGAGATCCAATGGCTCACAATCGTCTACCCTAATTCCACCCGATTCTTCTCGCTAAAAGATCTCCACCACCCATTCAAGATCCAACGGCCTATGATTGTCTTCTGCCTCACCTTCTCGATAGCCCCTATCGTGCTATCTCCACTATCGATCTACGCAATCTGGCAGTCAAGCCTCGCTCCTCCATTTAGTTCATCTATTCGCCATCCGACCACTCTGCCCACTATACAATCCACATCCATAACCATTCTATGCTACTGAAGGACGAAGGTGGCCAGCTACTTGTACACAGCGTAGTTACTCTTCAACAACTGCATTCAAGAGTAGAGTGGCCGAGAAGAGAAAAGACAAGCCTCGAGCAATTAAAAGCATTCATTAGTTATGGAATTTCTTCCACCTGCCTGAGAAGGATAGCAGAGCATCAGAGAACATCAAATTCATCCATTGTAGCAAGCACATTTTACCAAAGACTCCATCAGATAGTTAATGTGGTTGGTGGTCCATTATGAAACCTCCACGCGTAGAATAATAGAGCATTTTTGTAATCAAACTCTATGTATACCCTAAACACAGATGTAATCTGGGATGATGGTTCATGGTTATTGTTTTGATGTAAGGTTCAACTTCTGGAAACTGTAACTACCTTGATACTTGCAGCATCTGGTCTTCATTTTCAGCTAATACAAGCTTCTTTTGTTGTTAATTTCTCATTTTCCACTTCTTTCCTGTTCTAGGATATTGTTGTTATGCATTTGTTCATGTGCTCTTGATATTTAGCATTTGAGGGGATTCATCCCACATCTATGTTAGAATCTTGTATGCATTATTGAATGTGTTACTCAGGTTTCTTTTTACTTAATGCTAGAGAGTTGTCATCCTATCTGTGTATTAACAAATAGATTTGCATACCTCTTCACTGGTTGCAGCCAGCCATCACATGGTCTTGTGCACCTGCTAGTGTGATCAGTATTCTCCATATTCACCTAATCCTCAAACTGTGAGTAATTGGTGGTCTAAAGCCTTGTAGTCTGGGGGTGTTCACCCATGTCTGGAGTTAAGCATAGTAGAAGTGGTTATCTGGCTTGAATATGCATCATTCCTTCCATTCATCCATTTCCAACATTTTGTTAAGTTTGTAATGTTGCCGAGCATCTCTGAGATACAACCTAGGAGAGTTTCTTGGGGTGATAACAGTACCACTACTTGGTCATATTTACATGTCGACAGAGTGGCCAAGTGAGCACTGAAACCTTTCCTCAAAGTTGGGTGATCACATAAGACAAACTAGCTAGAGAAGGAAGAGCATGCAACTGGTCCGACATACCATCTCATCAGCTAAAGGAACAATTCATGAAGGCTCAACATTCACTTGAGGGTATGCATGCAAAGATTTACATGTCTGCCTACATCCTAGATGCAGTCTGTGCCCGACATGAGTTCCCGGCTTTGGAGTGGGCATGGTCACCAGCGGGGACTATTGTGAACACATTTCAAGTTGTTGTCTGAATGCAGCTTCAAGGGAGTAATCATATAGCTGTCTGACCATTTTGTCACCCCAGTATACAAGATGATATTCGAACAAGATCCACCCTGCATGTCAAAGGAAGAAATGGAGGCATTGTTAAGCATTGCAGATTGGTATGCCTCACTATCTGGTAGTTTCATCTAAATGTTGAATGCGGAGAATCCTCCGCATGTTTTGCCAAACTTTTCCTTGGACGTACTTGTCATGCAGGAAGTAGCATATCACATCTCAGCGGGATTGACAGCTAGACTACAGTAGAAGAAGAAGGCACCTGACCCACTCTTCCATTGTGGATTGGGTTATATGAGATCCAGAGTATCAAGAAAGTAGATGTCAAAGTAGAACAGATGAAGAATTACCTGTTCGACCTCTGAAACTTCAACCTGTATGACCCACATTGCATTGTGAAGGATCACTACATAAGAGTTTAGTTCAACTAGATCCATGGGGCATTTCATTAGGCCAAGGAAGACTCATGGAGGTATTGCTACAATTCCTTCAGACCCAATGAATAGGTTGTCTTCAGTGTATAGTGGTTAGCAAAGCAACATAAAGTAGCATCACGGAGAGCACCAGCAGTAGTAGCAATAGTAGAGGTAGCAGAGCCAACCATACCTATGCACGACAAAGGGAAGAGGAAGATTTTCGACTGCATGGAGGAGGAGAAAAGCTCCAAGTTTTGAGCAGATCCACTTGTAGAGCAAGAAACTATGGCTATTCAGGCAAAGAGGCAACAACACAACAAGCGCATTTCGTGAAGATAGAGGGATAAGAAGAGAATGGAAGAAGAAGAGAAGGAGTTGCATGAGCTGAGGGAGCAACTCCAAAAATAAAAAGAGATGTGCCAACAAGAGAAGGAAGCACAGCAGTAGCAGATACAGCAGCAAGTGCATCATGTGCAGACAGGCAAAGCAGCACCTTTGCAAGTAGTTGATTCATCATAACAACTGGCATCAAGCGAACAGGGTGAACCATCATAGGGGAAAGACTTTGCTCATGACATAGAACATGCACTTAAATAGTTGGATGTAGACATGGAGCAGTAGGAGTTGGAATAGGACACCGACCTCATGCCTCACCACAAAGAGGTTGACTCACCCGCTTCATTGCATCCAGAAGATGAGCAAGTCTCAAATGACCAAGGAGGCATTGAGATCCTTGTTGGTTAACTAGAAGAAGATATGCACAACATCTCCTTTGACGAATCTTATCACAGAGTTGTGCAGTCTTAGAGAGTATCGACTCCGGAGGATCAAACATCCCCTACGCAAGTTGAAGAACAAGTGATCATCACTGATGTGCACAAGTATCCATCTACTTTGGTCAATGCAACTAGAGTGTATGTTGAAGCCACTAGCTCAAGTGTTCATTTCCTCATAGCTATTAATGAGCGAATGGTGAAGGAGCTATAGGTGGCCAAGAAAGGAGGAGACTTGGTGACAATGTCCACCCGAACTGAACTTAAGAAGGAAATACTAGATGAAGTATTGTCCCTTGACATAGTTATGCGAGCATTATACTCCAAGTTTGGTAACGTGCACCAAGCAGTAGTCCATCTCCACGGATGGCAGCAGCAATTTGCGAGAAGAGCATGCATCTTGAAGAACATACATGATGCTTCCGATAACATACAAGCATGGACAATGAACTACAAAGGAGCCTCGCTTCACTTGCCAAAGATGATGAGGGCCAATGCGTTCGAGCTGCAAGTGCATATCCGGAGTCAGATCTAGAACTATGAAGATGCATTGCAACTCATCACCAACAATAGGCTTCCCATGCACGAGTATTCAAGAGCATGGGTGTTATATTGCACACACATGTGATACCATCACTTGGGACTCTCACCCAAGTGAAGACAAAGAAGCAAGTCTGACAGGAGCTTGACTCGTACTTCGACGAGTAGATTCTCACCACCACCATCCCAGACTTGCCTATCAGCGTAGGCATCATGCGCAAGTATGTTACTAGTCCGGCCACATTGAAGACAATGATGTGCATGCTTTCAGACGAGTTGGACAGAGGAGCCTGAGCAGTGTACCCGGATGTTATGGAGGCAAGGTTCAGATTTCAAACAGATGTCACAGCGGAACACACAGACACTATCAAGGACTACCAATATTGGCATCAATATGTTACTGTTGATCAGCATGAGGATGTCGAGCAATTGGACTTCTATAGTTGTCTAAGTCAGAATGATGTCTATTTTGGCTTGTTCAAGCCATTGTTCACATGGGTACATGTGCATTGTAATGTTGAGTCATGTCAAGTGTAATTCAAGTCTTAATAGTGAATGTAATAGTGATAGAGTAGGTGAAGAGTCATGAGGGTAGTTGAATGGTCACAAAGTGGAATGTCAAGGGTCACCCCACCCTTTGCTATAAATAGTCCCTCATAACTCACTGTATAGAATTTTGGTCAGCCAAGATTCCATTAATACTACCTTGAAGAAATATTAGACAGTATTGTAACATGCCTTGGATTCTCCACTGCACGGAGCTAGTAAATCTCTTTGGAGGAGCAAGCGGATGTGACTATAACATTTCATTGATGGGGCTAGTAGGTTTACATGGATGTATTGTATGATTAGAACTTACACTTCTTTATATAATAAGAGCCAGCACATTTTGATGCATATGTTGTTATTGTAGCTAGACTGTTCCAGTTTCCTTAATGATATATGTTGTTTAACTTACGTATTTACGTATGAACTGATTCGTATGCAATTATAAGAATCTTGTTGCAAATGTGTTGTTGGTTTAACCATCACTTTGGATTTTTGACTGTTCTTATTTCCAAATCTTCGCTCATGTGTTCCCTTCCCAAATGAGTACTGATACAGGTTGTTAAGGGGCGCACTCATCCCAATCCCTTTGTGTTAGAACCTCTCATGCATCTTCCTTGACTCACTGCAGTAGTCACACCCTTGCTACTGACAGAGCTATCTTACTTGCCTCTGTCTGACATCGCGGTCAAGGAATTAACTTACAACCCACTGCTGGGACTCCTACACCAACGTCTTAGGTCTAATTGGGACTTCTTACTTGGGACATCCCCTTGACATGTTGGCGTGTCTAGCACCGTCAACAGGTGGGTAAATACCATGGGTGGATGTCACTTACAATACCATGGATAAATTCCATTAGTGGATAAATACCATGGGGGGATGAATACCAAGGGATGATGTCACTTACATTACCATGGGAAAATACCATGGGTTAATGAATACCATGGGTGAATGCCACTTACAATACAATGGGTAAATTCCATGGGTGAATGAATACCATGGGTGGATGCCATTTTCTATTCAGATAATTACTCCTTCCTTAAGAAACAATGGTCCCCATTGCGTGAAGTTCCCTCTGGAGAAGACCTTGCTAAATATGAAGATCCACTAAAGAGAAGGGTTTTGTGTGGTTAACCAATAACCATGATGAATGAAGGTTCGAGGATAGAGATACCTATAATGCTTCTGACCAACTGTGATACTAATAGTGTGCATCCTATAAAATGGACTTCGATGAAATGTGGGTTTTTGGATGACCCATAACCATGACAAATGAAGATCTGAGGATAGAGATACCCTGTAATGCTTGTGGCTAACTGTGATACTAACAACGTGCAACCTAGAAAATGGACTTCAATGAAGTGTGGGTTTGTGGATGACCCATAACCATGAAAAACTAAGATCCGAGGATAGAGATACCCTGTAATGTTTGTGACCAACTATGATACTAACAGTGTGTGGCCTAGCAAATGGACTTTGATGATAGGGATTTTGTGTGGTTGACCCATAACCTTGATGTTGACTATTGATGAAGTAGAAGGTGCCTACATATCCTCAGGTGGGAGGGCACATCTCTAAATAAACTGAGTCAGATGTTGCTATGCTGAAACTAATGAATGTGAAGTAGGTGCCTATTAAAGTGGGGTGGGAGGGCACATCTCCAAAGGGAACCTCCTCTAATTGCTACTCTAGATTTAAAATGGGCATAACGGGTTCAATATAACTCATAATATTTCTTATAATATACTTTTGGAAATAGAATGACAATTCTTCATCTTCCAATGTGATTGAAATCCCTATCTAGACAATCTAGAAACTCAGATTCACGTTGTACCTGTCCCGTCATCATAAAAGTTCTGAAAAAAAAATTAGTTGATTTTAAATTAGTGATATCTCCCTCATCCGAACTCCAATTCAACCAATTTTTTTTTAATTGGGTAATTTTTCGAGAGGAGCTCAGATATACAATCATTTTTCTGAAATTCTACACAAAAAATTTAAAAAATGATAAGAGAGTTTCCATCCATGAATTATAGTAAAAAAAAATTATGCAACATAGCTTATTTTAAATCATCAATATCTCCCTCATCCGGACTCTGATTCGGCCAATTGTTTTTTTGAATGTAGGTATTTTTTTGCAAGGAATCCATATCTATTATTTATTTTTCAAATTTTGCACCAAAAATTTCAGATATGATCTACAAACTCATCGCCCAAGAAAATGCCTACAAAAAAAAATGAAAAAAAGAAAAATTCTTCCCACTTTGCCTAAGAAAGTGTTGTGTGGAGGTCGTAGCAGGTGCCTGAATTTTGTTGAATATTATTGCAAAAATTTGAAACTAAAATATGCATCAAAACCTCATTCCCATGGAATCGTAACCTGGCTATGCTACCACTAATCCAGATCTTGGGGGGAGGCCCCAAGACTCGAAAAATTGAAATGCTGGAAGAGAAGAGGAGAACACACAATAACTGGCGCAAGCTTATGGCTTGCAATACCCAGGATCATGCAATAACCATGCTTCAAAATACGCACTCGGCATTTACCTAAATTATTAGTTTGGTCACTGGCAAATTCATCAACTTAAAATTCCTTTTAAATCAAATACAATCTTCAGATTCTACGCTGATGTAAAAGTGTGACAACACTACTTAATCCAGAACCAAAGCTTGACATGCATTGTTTTCAAATTACCATTTCTGGATTTAAATCTTAGCATTTCACTGTTTTCAACAACTCATCCATTACCAACAAAACGTACCTGTTCAATTTCCTATGATAATCTCTGGGTTGCGCCTTCAGTTTGTGGACAACGCCTTCTGGCATTTCATTTTTGTGTCTGCACAATGTCATTGCTCCAAATTGTATAGAACTCTTTCGCTCCATATTCCAGTATCCATAGAATGCAAATTCAATTTAATTCTGAATAGCTTCAAATAAAATACTCTGCGTCCTTATGAAGCTTATGCTTCTTACTCCCACCAATCGACTCCGCATAAAACAATTCGATTCACAACTCAAATTCTGGTTATCCATTACCAATTCCAAGGCAACAAGCTTTTGGAATAAAATACCAGTGCGCTTCAAGCAATTAGTAAAAGAAATTCTCAACATACCAGACATACACATACGCATACCAGACATACGCATTCATCATGGACATACCTTATTATGAGTATTCCGTTAAGCCGTGCTTTTGAGGGAATTCTCAAATTCGAGACTCCATTGGAGCCTATGCGCACAACACATATGTATAGCTACTTTACACACATATACCCACGGTGCTTTTATTACCAACAAGGCTCGTTAATACATCCTCCTTACCAAAGATGACGGTATTACCATATGCTGACTCGTTTATAAAGATATTACACCGGTTGTATGCGTTGGATTTTAGTCATAGATGCAGACTTTTAAATCATGAACTGAAACCCACGTATATATATCTCCGCTGGCTGTAATTTAAAGTCGTTACACATATATCAATCGCAACTCTGTCTCTGCTCTTTATCATTGGACAATTATATAAACCGACGATTGCAATGGCTTCTATGTTGGACCCGATACCTCTATTATCGGCACAATTGTTAACTTTGTTGTCTCGGCGATAGACACCAATATATATGGGTTCGGTTCCAAATTGGAACCCGTCTTTTGATTACGCTGTACACAGGTTGTATGAACAGGCGCCACGCCGATATATTTTATAACCACAGGTTTTGGTCTTATGTCATAGATTTTTACTTCGCTGAAATCATCGAATGGAGATCACTAGAACAATTATGACATCAAACCATATGCGCCCTTGAAGAATCAAGACCGCGTTAAAGTTGGAAATCCATTACAATCAATTAATAAAGCCACGAGAACTCAAGTATAGACAGAGGCACATATGCAACCGGAATTCAAGCCTGTCACAATCATATGGAATCATATTTATATTCACATAAAACCAGTATACACACAGACTCTACATTCATTGGCCAGATATACAAGTTGTGGCCCTTTTACAAACTGCCAAAGGCTCTCAAGGAGAACCCTTGCTCCCTTCTCACACTCACTCCTCACAATTTTCCTCTAATTTTCTCTCCAAACCCCTTCCTATTAAATTAAATGCTCAATCCCTTAAAATCCTCAACAACCCCTAAATCTCTCAACATCCCTAAAGGATAGGTGTTTATCCCTAAAATCCTTCAATTCATTAAATTTCCTCATATCCTTTTATTAATAAAAGGATATTTACATAAATCCTCACCTTCTCCTATTTAATTCAAATTAATTAATAAAATAT
>APFE031371787.1:0-18873 GCA_000404065.3 Pinus taeda | reverse complement strand
GATATCTCCTCCTGGATCCCAAATTTTATTTTGTAATCCTTCCGTGCTTGTTGATTGCTTCACTGTTGTTGTCATTTGTTGTTGTCTTCCAGGTTTCCATATTTTGTGTTGTAGTGCTCCACCTGCTCTGCTCTTGCAATCCTTCATTGTCCTTCTCTTGTTGTCATTCCTTTTCTTTCTTTCGGCTATCTTTCTTTGGGATGTTTTTATCATTATCCTCCTTATCAATTCAATTTCTCTGTCCAGTATGTCCTTTGTCTGCTGATTGTTTCCATCCCTTGATTGCTCCTTTTCTGCTGCTGCTACTATAAATGTTGACTCACATGTTGCTCTAGCTTTCAATATGAATGTTGCGACCTCCCAATCGTCCTTTCCCTCTGCAACATTCCTTTGCTCATCACTTGCAACTTCTTCCAAACCTGCAATCACACACAAATCATTAGTTTTAAAATCACAAGACCTTATGGTCTTGTTTGATGCTTCAGTCATCAAATCTTTGGGCTGCTTTGAATCATTCATATGATTCAACTCCTCTAGCTCTTCATCAATTTCAAAAAGTAATGGTCCACTCTTTGGGTAACATATATAAACCTCAACATCTTCCTTTTGTTGTAGCTCAACTGTTTCGAGCTTCTCTATCCTCTGCCTTGCATCTATAACCTGTTCAAGTTCCCTTAGTTCCTTTATCAACTGCAAATTTACGTGATGATTCCACTTCTCTTGTAGTCTCTGCCACCTCACCTTCTTCCTCATGACATAACCACGCTTCTGGTCTTTCTCATTTCTTTGCAACATCTCCATTAATACCTCAAGCTGAACTGCTATCTCAGCCTTCTCCCTTTCATATTCCTCTTTTCTTAACTTTCTCTGTATGCCAATTTCCTTGGCATCCTTCTCCTTTTGTCCTCTTTTGTGGTTTATTTCAGAACCTTTGTGACGACTATCACTAGTCATCATCCTTTCCATCTCTATGAGTTCCTCACTCACTTTACTATGAGTTGTACTAAAGCCTCTTCAGCAGCAAGTCCTATCTTGCTGCCACTTACCTCACCAAGCCCTCCTCACTCGGTCTTTTGGCAAGCAATTGGTTCTCTATCTCCAGAACCTCCTTTGAGCACTTTTCTTTGCTCTTCCTGGCTTCCACTCATCTGCCTGTTCACAACTGTCTTCCTTATCCAATCTCTATTGGATTTCCTCAAGGTTCTGCCACACCTATGCTTTCACCAGTTTCCTGTTAGCAATTTTAAACATGTCTTCTATGGATTTTCCTTTTGGGAGTTGCAAAAATACTTCTGCTTTAATGCAAAGACTACAATCTTCAAATTCAAATAAACCCAGATCACCTTACCTTCAAGATCTCAGTCTGATCTTGTCTTTCCATTTGCCTGTACTTCATTTACCTTCAGAATCTCACCACTCCTACAAATCTATTACAGCAATCTTTATGCTTCCTCTGTCAATCAGATTTAAAATCTGATTCTCTCCTGGCAACTTCAGCTATCACCAACAATTCCCTCTTTGCTAAGCTTCTTCTTTGCTGCAACCATCAATTCTCATTCCATTTCTTGTCACTAAAACTCAAATCAAAATTAACCACACACAATACCTGCTGAATTCTTCAGCTGTACTCTGTTCACTTTCACTCTCAGATTAGAATATGACCTCCTTTGCCTACATGCACATCTGCTACTTCATCATCCATCACACATTCAGAAATATATTCCAGTTCAACAAACCTTCTGACTTCAAACAAACATTCCTCATTTCAACAGAGCCAAGCTCTGATACCAAATATGACGCAAGCTTATGGCTTGCAATACCCAGGATCATGCAATAACCATGCTTCAAAATACGCACTCAGCATTTACCCAAATTTTTAGTTTAGTCACTGGCAAATTCATCAACTTAAAATTCCTTTCAAATCAAATACAATCTTCAGATTCTGCGCTGATGTAAAAGTGTGACAACACTACTCAATCCAGAACCAAAGCTTGACATGCATTATTTTCCAATTACCATTTCTGGATTTAAATCTTAACATTTCACTGTTTTCAACAACGCGTCCATTACTAACAAAACGTACCTGTTCAATTTCCTGTGATAATCTCTGGGTTGCGCCTTCAGTTTGTGGACAACGCCTTTTGGCATTTCATTTTTGTGTCTGCACAATGTCATTGCTCCCAATTGTATAGAACTCTTTCGCTCCATATTCCAGTATCCATAGAATGCAAATTCAATTTAATTCTGAACAGCTTCAAATAAAATACTCTGCGTCCTTATGAAGCTTATGCTTCTTACTCCCACCAATCGACTCCGCATAAAACAATTCGATTCACAACTCAAATTCTGGTTATCCATTACCAATTCCAAGGCAACAAGCCTTTGGAATAAAATACCAGTGCTCTTCAAGCAATTAGTAAAAGAAATTCTCAACATACCAGACATACACATACGCATACCAGACATACGCATTCATCATGGACATACCTTATTATGAGTATTCCGTTAAGCCGTGCTCTTGAGGGAATTCTCAAATTCGAGACTCCATTGGAGCCTATGCGCACAACACATATGTATAGCTACTTTACACACATATACCCACAGTTCTTTTATTACCAACAAGGCTCGTTAATACATCCTCCTTACCAAAGATGACGGTATTACCATATGCTGACTCGTTTATAAAGATATTACACCGGTTGTATGCGTTGGATTTTAGTCATAGATGCAGACTTTTAAATCATGAACTGAAACCCACGTATATATATCTCCGCTGGCTGTAATTTAAAGTCATTACACATATATCACTCGCAACTCTGTCTCTTCTCTTTATCATTGGACAATTATATAAACCAGCGATTGCAATGGCTTCTATGCTGGACCCGATACCTTTATTATCGACACAATTGTTAACTTTGTTGTCTCGGTGATAGACACCAATATATATGGGTTCGGTTCCAAATTGGAACCCATCTTTTGATTACGCTGTACACAGGTTGTATGAACAGGCGCCACGCCGATATATTTTATAACCACGGGTTTTGGTCTTATGTCATAGATTTTTTACTTCGCTGAAACCATCGGATGGAGATCACCAGATCAATTATGACATCAAACCATATGCGCCCTTGAAGAATCAAGACCGCGTTAAAGTTGGATATCCATTACAATCAATTAATAAAGCCACGAGAACTCAAGTATAGACAGAGGCACATATGCAACCGGAATTCAAGCCTGTCACAATCATGTCCATGCAATCATATTTATATTCACATAAAACCAGTATACACACAGACTCTACATTCATTGGCCAGATATACAAGCTATGGCCCTTTTACAAACTGCCAAAGGCTCTCAAGGAGAACCCTTGCTCCCTTCTCACACTCACTCCTCACAATTTTCCTCTAATTTTCTCTCCAAACCCCTTCCTATTAAATTAAATGCTCAATCCCTTAAAATCCTCAACAACCCCTAAATCTCTCAACATCCCTAAAGGATAGGTGTTTATCCCTAAAATCCTTCAATTCATTAAATTTCCTCATATCCTTTTATTAATAAAAGGATATTTACATAAATCCTCACCTTCTCCTATTTAATTCAAATTAATTAATAAAATATTAAAAATCATCACACCCCATATTTACAAATTAATATTTTCACACCCCATATTTACAAATGGAGAAAAAGGTCTTGATGCTCCTGCATCAGACTCCCCATGTAAGAAAATTCATGACCACCTGGTCATAAGTCTGGATATCTCCTCCTGGATCCCAAATTTTATTTTGTAATCCTTCCGTGCTTGTTGATTGCTTCACTGTTGTTGTCATTTTTTGTTGTCTTCCAGGTTTCCATATTTTGTGTTGCAATGCTCCACCTGCTCTGCTCTTGCAATCCTTCATTGTCCTTCTCTTGTTGTCGTTCCTTTTCTTTCTTTCGGCTGTCTTTCTCTGGGATGTTTTTATCATTATCCTCCTTATCAATTCAATTTCTCTGTCCAGTATGTCCTTTGTCTGCTGATTGTTTCCATCCCTTGATTGCTCCTTTTCTGTTGCTGCTACTATAAATGTTGCCTCACATGTTGCTCTAGCTTTCAATATGAATGTTGCGGCCTCCAAATCGTCCTTTCCCTCTGCAACATTCCTTTGCTCATCACTTGCAACTTCTTCCAAACCTGCAATCACACACAAATCATTAGTTTTAAAATCACAAGACCTTACGGTCTTGTTTGATGCTTCAGTCATCAAATCTTCGGGCTGCCTTGAATCATTCATATGATTCAACTCCTCTAGCTCTTCATCACTTTCAAAAAGTAATGGTCCACTCTTTGGGTAACATATCGAAACTTCAACATCTTCCTTTTGCTGTAGCTCAACTGTAGTTTAAAGTCAGTCAGGTAGCCTTCAAACTGCTCTTGCTCTGCAATTGCATAGTAGATGAATGTTGCTTCAGTCGATCTCTGGTTTAGTTTATGAATTGAAAATTTGACTTGCAAGCACATCTAGATGCCCTTTTGGTAGCTCAGTAACCTCTCAAGACATTCCATCATACTTTGCTCATCATTGTTCATCAAAAACCACCTTAACTCACTAAAAACAACTCCACATTTGAGCCGAAACCCATTTCAATTGCTCTCCCTGGACCATCACACTGTCTTCCACTGTGACTCAGTGTGCATCGCACCTCCCGAGTGTAGTAAGTGCGATGCATCTCAGTTTCTTTGAAGCCTGGGTGTGATAATTGACTGAACTCTTTTTCCATCTAGAAATTGAGGGTTTTTTACCTTGTTTTCAGTTTTGTTTGGTTGTTTTGCTACAAATGAACAGTGCCTCTTTACTGAAGCTTACTTGCATCATTTAGATCAGCCTCAATTAAATTAGGATTAGTGAATGTTTTTGAGTATTTTTTCATCATTTACAATCCTTTGTCGAAAATTTATTTTAGTTGATTTGTCGCTTTGGTACAAAAAGTGTCGTAATTGTCATTTTTTGTTGAAAAGAGAAGTGTTGTAAATTCTTCCTTCCCTTGATAATCGATTGAAATTTTCTTGATGTATTTGTTTTGATTCATTTATATTCGAAGTGTCGAAATCATTTTTATTCAAAATTGAAAGTGTTGTTTTGAGTCTTCCTCTCTCTTTTGAAGAAAAAATTGTCGAAAATGTCATTTTGAGTGAAATATTTCAGATCTTTGTTGCATTTAGTTTTCCTTTTTGGAATATTTCACATTAAGGAAAATGAAAACAAATACATGAATTTTAATTTAGCATTTTTTGATTTGTGTGTGAAAATATTATTTAGGGAAATGCACTAGTGTGTGCTCTTTGTTCTTTGTTTAAAAGCCCTGTTATCTTCTTTCCCTAGTAGCTAGGATTTTCATTCCTCAAATAAATAAAGATTGTTTATCATTGTAGACTGCATCTTAGGAATTTCAAATCATCATCACATGGTGAACCATTGAAAGGCTAACTCTAAACAAGATCAACTTTAAAATGAATTTCAATGAACCTAACAACGCTTTCGAACTTAACGCAACATATCTAGAGGTCTAGGCTAGTGATGTGTTCCAGCGTCATTAAAACTAGTGGCTATCATTTTCACTGGAGGTTGGGTGATTCCTCATCCTTTATACAACAAGTGCTAGCAAGGACTTGTGCTCCTCGTACCATCGCGTATATATTAGGATACCACAATAGGCTTAAATCCTTTATCCATACGAAACTGAGTATGTCACCTTATTGATTGCAATGTATTGAACATACTGTTAGCTTCCTGCTGCAGCAGGTTATTCATATTTCATGATTGGCATTTTAGAGGCCAAATATGTCGTACTTTGCTTGCTGCAATGCTCCATATTTTCTTAACAGTCTCCAAGTGAAGAAGGCTACTTCAAGTTCATTCAATTGCCTTCCAAATTTTGTAAAGTTATCTCGATATCGCCATTTTTTCGGTTAAAGGTAGGTCCAAACAGCTTAATCTTGGTCTCCCTAGGTTTAAATTTCCTATTTTATAATATAGAGAATGTAAATCTGTCCAAACAGTTTAATCTTGGCAGATTCTTAGATAGGTAGAGAAGCAGAGGAGCCCAACAGTTTAATCTGGGCCCTGGAAGAAATAAGAGTAGTATGTAGATAGGAAAAGCATCGAAAGAAAAATGAATGATGGGTTTGCAAGTCTAAGTGCATCCCAAACAAAAGAAGAAAAAATGTTAGGTAAGTAGGCTAGGTAGGTAGTTCTGAGGTTGCTGAATCCTAATTGTTGACCAGTTCCAGATTTTCAGGTGTCATATCATTTAGGACACAATCAGCAAGAATTTCTATGCAAGAAGCTCAAAAGAGGTATAGCTAACTCCCCTTCTCTGTTTTCCCCAATCATTAACTAACTTCCCCAAAAGAGGTCAAGGTCTGCTTGACACCTCTTGAGTTCTATCATTTTCATAATGCTAGTTTGAATAAATATCTTCTCTACTCAAAGTTGTTCTGTACTTTCTCTAAAGCATGGTTCTACCCCCTTATAACAGCCTAAGGTCTCCTAAACTTAGTGCTTTCTTATCACCTTCATATTAACCACTAACATTATTATTTAGCTCCCTATTCTTCCCATCCCCTTATTAATATTAAGTAAAATCCCCCTACGTAATATCCCTCCCCCTGGTTGAAAAATAACCATAGGCACCCCCGGGAATTGCTCAGTTTATCTGAAACTTAGCAAGAACCCTTGAACTCCAAACCATCTCCCAGATACAATGGACTCCTTCCAAATTATGAAATCCCTCTGAGATAATCGGACCGCTTTCGAAACCTCGAAATGCCCTTCGCACCCACCCACTTGCTCTTCTTTGCCCAAAGTTTACACTTCGCAGAACCTTAAAGCCAGATCGCATTGCAACATCGTACTTTCCTCTCCATGCAGGTTATCACCCATCCGTCACCACCCGACGCGATATTGCGATATCGGCGGTCGGCGGTCGCAAGCGCCGAATGTCCAACTCAAGCCCCCTCCGTTCCCCGCCGATGCGATATTGCGATCGCATCAGAGCTTCTTCATCGCATTACCTCCAGTATCAGCACCTCACCACATCGTTCTATACCAGGGACCCACCACAGCTGACGTCATACGCCGTACAGCTGATGTCATGCTGACGTCAGCAGCCAGAAAGCCGAAACTTCGCGCAGGAAGAAAAATTGCACTTCGGAGCTCCAGAACAAGAAACAGAGGCATTTTTCGATGCGCGATTAGCACGAAGCACTAATCGCGCATTGTTACGGGAAATAGGCCGTTTCAAGGAATCTTCGAGGAATCTTTTGATTTCTTGACCCCTGGTGCGCCGAAAAGCCAGAAAATCACTCGATCGTGCCAAAGTGATCCGGTTTAAAGATGGCAGCAGATCAATGACAGAGTTTAAAGTGTATCAGATCAAATCATCAGGCGTCAAGCGTGTCAAAGAGTATCAGTCGATGGCGGAAGCCATCAATGTAGTGGCAAAGAGTATCAGCGAAAATCTTGAGCAGTGGCCCGAAGCAGGAGAACATTTAATACCTTCCAGCAGATTCATAGAAAGAGGGCGAAGCCACTGGAAGCCCTCAAATCATAATTATTGTGCATTTAACTCACACCAGAGCCGAACTGCAGTTCCCAAATCACAATCATTCCAGCAGCACCACATCTAGCCCCCAAGGGCCACCTCATCACCTGTTCCGATTCAGCTGCCCCCAGCGCAGCCAAAAAGATTTACTTGCATTTAATTCCAGCAACACTTAGATTTTTGAAGAGTTTTCTAGCAGACCAGTCTAGGTCAATTGTAATGATGTCTTTCCGATATTTTGCTTATAAATACCACCCTGAGCAATGTTGTGATGGGTTGGTTGGTTGGTAGTAGTTGTTGGTCAGTCTTCTTTCCAGCATTGTCTCCGAGCAGAGACTCGCACTGTAACTGTCATAATTTCCATAATCAAAGATTGCTGAAAGTATGGATTGCGAAACTACTTGATGTTTTCTCTTGGCCAAGGAATGATTACGGAATTCCTGTGCTTCTACATGATCCAATAAGTGTTTCTCCCCTCTATTTATTTTTATGTTTTTACCACCGTTCCGCCTCCTAAATCGCAGGAAAAAAGAATAGCTTAAGATTTGTTTCATTACACCTTAAGTTCAATTTCTGCATTTCTCGATGTTTTCTTCAGAAATAGTTATGAGCATGTATACTTGAATGATCATGTTTACGCTATTTCTTTCACATATGAATGCATGTTTCCGAATTTTTAATTGCTCCTAGGTCCCATTCATCCATTTCTCCTCTTTGTTCAGCATGATGAAATGATTCTCTTTTTCCTTTCATCCTTGATTCCCATACCATACTTTCAGCCGATTGAAAATTGTATCCTGTGTGGCTATCCCGCTCTGTATCCCCTTGTGACCAAGAAAACACAAGAAAGCCTCAAACCGTGACTCCATTCCCAATGGTTCGAAACTTATCACACCTTACCTTGCCTCTTTGCTCGAGAATCCTACCTCCCATCCAATCACAAACAACACTCCCTTGAAGTCAGAAAGCTAGCCTAAAATCATCAACTAAGGTTGAATCAGAAGGAGAGAGCCCTCTCCGATTACAGGTGGGCTAGAACCTGTAATCCAAAGATCGGTTTGTGGTTACCTCGGCCATATCCCTATTTAGGAGCACTAGGGACAACCTGAGTGATAACATAATGGCGACTCCACTGGGGACTCCTTAAATAAATCAATGAAACCAGTCTGCAGCCTTACAGAGGAAGAGGCCGACTTGTAAAAGGATCGGCCGACCTGTGTTGTTGCATATTTTTTTTAGAAAATTTCCAAAGATATATTAGAATCTGGTTCCTAAGAAACAAACACGTAATACACGATCAAATCCTGATCCAAATTACCCGCCCATTTTTGAAAATCCGAATTTAATCCCTAAGATCGTCAGAAAACAAAAACAAAAAGATTGCCAGACCCCTGTTAGTCCTGAAACAGTTCAGCCAATTTCTGTACCAACCCCTATCAAGGTTCTATTCCGGTCCACCCCGAGCTCCCCTGGCTCATCACCCCCTTCTCCAAGTAGCTCTGTCACACCCCTATCCCATATCCCTACCACTTCTACTACTCCTTCTTCCCCTGTTATTCCCATAATCCCCGTCGCCTTAGGTGTTCCGCTCATCCCCATAATCATGGCTAGATATGCACCATTACAATTACCTGCTAATCCCGGGGCTATGCCTCAGGAATACCAATCGAAAATCACTTATTTCGATGGCACGACCTCTTGCACCGCCCTACAACATACAAAGAAAATGCAGGATTATTTCGAGAGTTATGAGATAGATGATGAGAGCGTAAGAATGAAGATCTTTGTCCAAAGTCTAACCGGTGATGTCAGAACCTGGTTTAGGGCACTTCCACCTAATTCTATACTAAACCTGGAAGCCTTATACCAAACTTTCATTAGCAGATGGGAGAAAAAGAAGGACCCCCTGCACATACTATCCGAATATGAGTCTATTAAGAGAGGACCTGGGGAAGCTGTTCTGGATTACTGCGCCAGATTTAACAATGTTTACAATGCGATACCACCAAATCTAAGACCTCTGCCTGACCTTGCTTTATACAAATTCCCGAATGGATTTGATGTCGAGATGGCGTATCAATTAAGGGAAAGAGCCCCTCAAAACCTCGCAGAAATGCAAGACGTCGTAGTAAGCGTCGAAGAAAATCTAATTGCGAAAAGAAACAGAACCAGATCCGAGAGAAAAACCACTTTCAGAGAAGAACCCTCCTCTTTCAAGCAGAAGCTTGATGCGGTCGTTAGTTCCATGAACAGGCTGGGAAATAGATTAGACAACGTTGAGAGGAGAAATTCATGGGAATGTCAACAGACCAATGCCGCGAGGAACCCAAACTTCAGAAAGACCCAAAATTTGAACGTAGGTAGGGCCAGTCAGGATCATGATATTAGACCTCCTTTTCAAGAAAACTATGCTGAGGCATCTACATCTGCTGATCCCACAGACGGGACCCCAATGAACCTGGTTGATTCAAAAAACGAACAGCAATCCTTCCTCACGGAAGAAAACTGACCATACCTTAATATAGAATAGTTCCGCACCAAATCGGGTGAGTCCTTTGACTTTAAATAAGGTTATGACACTGCTATATACGAGGTACATAAGCAATACAAACTAAGAACACGGACTGTCGATGTTCTTCCGCCTAGCAAAGCAAAAGATGGCAAACAGCCCAACGAAGCTAAAGGGAAGATCACCAACAACCAACCAGCTGACAGTCGTGTCCCAAATCCTCAACAAGTTATTGTGGAAGATGTAACAGATACACATGGTTCTATGGAGCAGCCTCTGCCCACTCCCCATCCGGAAAAAGATCTGAAGAGCATTCCCGAAAATTTTCCCAGAACAGAGATACCACAGACGGTCATACACCACAATACGGACGCTCCAAAAGAAAATATAGAGAGTACGCCTGAAAAAGAGTTCACCACTGTCAATATCCGGAACCCAGTAGAAAAACCATTCAGTCTAGAAACAGAAATTGGAAAACTTAAAATCTCCATTCCCCTCTCGGAACTGGCTAAGCATGATGTATATAGAAAACAAATTCAAAAATCACTTCAATTTCCGGAAGTTAGCGATGATGTAAACGTTCTAGATGATACCCCTGAACTACTGTTCGGGCCAGAGGTTGACGGAAAAACAACATACGGACCTGTTTTGCCTTTCTATGTCAGCCTGCACATACACGATAAGATACTGCACAATGCTATGTTTGACTCAGGCGCCTCACATAACCTCATGCCCAAAGATGTAATGGAAAAGTTGAACCTCGATGTCACCCGACCCTATAAAGATCTGTATTCATTTGATTCAAGTCAGGTCAAATGTCTAGGCCTAATCAAAGACCTTTGTGTATCGCTAGTCCAATTTCCCAACAAGACAATCTTAATGGACGTAGTAGTTGCTGACATCCCCACAAAGTATGGCATGCTGCTATCCAGATCATGGGGAGCAAAATTGCAAGGATCCCTTCAACTCGACCACTCTTACGCCACCATATCTGTCTTTGGGCAACCAAAGAAACTTTATAGGGAGACATTAATGAAGTATGTGGTAAGTAGTGAGGAGAAACCCCAAAATTTTCCAATATACTCAATCCATTCTGATATGGATTCTTTTATTTTGTTTAATGACAACACAAGCCCTCCAACTCCTGACAAGTCGTCATCCCAGGAGCAAGGAACCAATTCCAATGAGAGATCAGTTGCCAATATGCATGAAATTGTCCCAACAGCCAAGGCAACCAGCACAAGACAAGAAAAAAACCCCGAAACAGAAATCACCAGCTCATCCGCTCTGCATACCACTCGAATCCCCAATACACAGCTTGGACGAGAAGCCACATGGTATTTAGAATTTGATGGTGCAGTTAACAAGTTAGGAGCAGGGGCTGGAGTGTGGATTTACAATACTCATGAGAATCACGCACAAGGGCATGCCTATAGACTCAATTTTAGATGTACAAACAATATGGCGGAGTATGAAGCCCTTCTCTTAGGTCTCAAGCTGCTCAAAACCCTGGGAGCTACCACCATTTCCATCCTAGGTGATTCGGATCTCATCATACAACAGATAAAGGGCAACTTTATCGCTAATGGTAGTAGAATGAGAGCTTACAGAGCCGCTGCCAGCGAATCGCTTAGCGCCTTCAGTGATTTTGAGCTGGCCAAAATTACACGAGATCATAATATTCATGCCCATAGCCTAGCTACCTTCGTTAGCACATGTAGGCTTCCCTTTGGACCAAGTCACCACTTCACTGCAGAGATAAAACACAGACCATCAATCCCTAATAATGTCGAGAATTGGCAGGTATTCCAAGATGATGCCCAGATTAACAATTTTTTGACTCTGGAGAATGAATTCTCTAGCACAAACATTGACATGGATGCTATAGCCGAATTACAACAGTTAGCAGAAGAAAATCGCCTGACCCTAACAGCTGCCACGGCTAAAAAAATACTAAGCCCAACTATTTTTGACGGTACGAACATAGGGCAACTGAAACAGTTTTGTTCACCTAAGGCAGCCGAAGTAAAAGACGAGTGTATTGACCTAAAAGGAAATGTTCTGCCTACCGGCCTTACTCCATTGGAAGACATGTTTGATGACAACGTTGTGGCCAGAAAACCAAAGATGGAACCTTTGAATGCCGCCATAGAAGAATACAACATAGGAACTACAGAACATCCCAGAATTATTAAAATATCCAAAAAGCTGCCTCCTTACCAAAAACCAAAATATGTGGATCTGTTCAAAGAATTTCAAGATGTATTTGCCCGGAGTTATGAGGACTTAAAGTCCTATGACACTTTAGTAATCTAGCATACCATTCCCCTAAAACCAAATCAGAAACCGTTCAAACAAAAACTCCGAAGAATCAACCCCGTGCTTCTTCCTTTGATTGAAAAAGAAATAAAAAGAATGTTTGAAGCAGGTATCATTGCACCCATCAGATTCTCTGAATGGGTGTCTAACTTAGTTCCCACCAGAAAGAAAACAGGAGAGATAAGACTGTGTGTAGATTTGAGAAATCTAAACCAAGTCTCTCTAAAAGACCACTACCCGTTACCCAAAATGGACCATATCTTGCAAAGATTAGTGGGTTCCTCTAGGATTTCCCTACTGGATGGATTCTCAGGATTTAACCAAATCCTTGTCCACCCAGACGATCAGGACAAAACAGCTTTCACCACACCCTGGGGAACGTTCAAATATGTTAAAATGCCTTTTGGGCTGAAAAACACCGGCACTACCTTTCAGAGGGCAATGGATATTGCGTTTGCCAAGAAGATACACGATTTCCTTGTGGTTTACTTGGATGACCTGACCCCATTTTCCAAATCCGACCTACAACACCTTAAGAACTTAAGGCAAATTTTCATCACATGTAGGAAATACGGCATTTCCTTGAACCCTAAGAAGTCTCTGTTTGCCCTAGAGGAAGGCAGGGCATATAATATCAAAAGATGGGATCAGAATCGACCCAGAAAGAATTCAGGCTATCCTCCAAATCCCTTACCCAAGAAACACAAAATAATTACAAGCATTCCTTGGAAAAATCAACTTCCTGAGGAGATTTATCCCCAATTTAGCCGAGCTAATAAGGCTATTGAGCAACATGCTAAAAAAGGACGCCAAGATGAGATGGTCTCTTGAGGCCAAGCAAGCTTTCGAGAGTATAAAAACTACCCTGACTCAAACACCTGTCCTCACCAATCCTCAATTTGACAGAGACTTTATCATTTTTTCTTTCGCATCAGAACATACCATAACTGCAGTTCTTCTGCAGAAAGATGATCAGGGCAACGAGAAACCAATTTCTTTCTTCAGCCGAGCTTTGAGTGACGCACCCCTAAAATTTCAGATCATGGAAAAGCAAGCCTACACCCTGGTCAAAGCCATCAAAGACTTCAGAATTTACATCCTCTACTCCCACGTGATCGCATATGTCCCTAATGCTGTTGTAAAGGATCTACTAACTCAAGAAGGATTGGAAGGCAGAAGAGGCAAATGGATTGCTAGCATCCTTGAATACGACATTGAGATAAAGCCCACCAAGCTCGTAAAAGGACAAGGGCTAGCCAAGCTAATGTCTGAAACAAACTTCCAAGCATTAGACATTAATCAGCTGGATGATGAAGCGGAGCTGGTGAATCCACAGATCAATGATACCTTCACACAGTCCCCTTGGTATTCTGATATTTGTTTTGTATTGTTAAACCTGTGCGCTCCCCCAGGATTTTCCAGAACCAAGAAAAGATTTTTAAGGATGAAATCATCAAATTTCTGTGTCATAGATGGTGCTTTGTTTTGGAAAAATTATGAAGATATTTTGCTTAAATGTTTAACTATAGATGAAACTAACAGCGTCATGAAAGAATTTCATGCAGGTGACTGCGGAGGACACTTATATTGGAAGTCCACGGCGGACAAGATCTTACAAGCTGGTTATTACTGGCCTTCTCTATTTGCAGATGTGAAGAAGTTTACTGCCTCATGCCACAAATGCCAAATCTTTGAAGGAAAAAGAAAGTTATTGCCTCTGCCCCTAAAGCCCATTTCAACCAAGAAACCTTTTCAACAATGGGGTCTTGACTTCGTTGGAGAAATCCATCCCTCCTCCTCAAGCCAACAGAAATGGATTTTAACAACCACCGACTATTTCACCAAATGGATTGAAGCCATCCCGTGTAGGCAAGCCAATGACTCCACCATTATCCAATTCCTTGAAAGCAACATCCTTTCTAGATTTGGCTGCCCGGAGAAAATTATTACCGACAACGCTGTTGCTTTCAAATCTAAGAAAATCATTAACTTTTGCCACAAATACCATATTACCTTAGGTCACTCCAAAGCTTATTACCCGCAAGGTAATGGCCTGGCCGAGTCTTCCAATAAGGGCCTCATCAATATCATAAAGAATATGCTAGAAGAAAACAAAAAGAACTGGCACAAAAAGCTCACCAATGCCCTATGGGCAGACCAACTGTCCACCAAAAAATCCATCGGGATGAGCCCCTATGAACTTGCATATGGAATGGAAGCCAAATTTCCTTCATCCCTGGGCATACCTACTATCAAAATGTTGCAAGAAATTCAGGTTGAACCAAATGGCATGCAAAGAAGAGTTAATTAGACCATTCACCTTCAGCAAACTAGGGAACAAGTTTTCAATAGAGCTCAGGGTCTATAAGAAAAAACTCAAGAAAATGTTTGATAAGAGGACTAAAGCAGAGGATTTCTAGGTGGACAGCAAAGTTCTAAGATGGAATGCAAGAAGAGAAGACAAGGGAAAACATGCAAAATTCGATTTTTTGTGGAAAGTTCCATACATTATCAATGCTGTGCAAGGCAATAACACCTACTTTCTCAAATCTCTTGATAACAGCACAGCGGAAGAGGGCCCGATCAATGGCCGGATGTTGAAGCACTACAATGATCCTCCTGCTTGGAAAGGGCAGATGGTAGTTGGTTTGTACATAGTTGTATATATCAGTTTTTGTCCTTTTTAGAGTTTATAATGCTGAAGCACGCGGAAGAAAGTAGGCGGCGCTTTACAGTTTAACAGCAAGAAACTAAATACCAAGGCGTTCTGACCTGCTGTTCTTGACTTCTCGCAAGAAGAAGCCATCCCTGAGTGGAGCCACTGTTAGCTTCCTGCTGCAGCAGGTTATTCATATTTCATGATTGGCATTTTACAGGCCAAATATGTCGTACTTTGCTTGCTGCAATGCTCCATATTTGCTTAACAGTCTCCAAGTGAAGAAGGCTACTTCAAGTTCATTCAATTGCCTTCCAAATTTTTGTAAGTTATCCTGGTATGTCAATTTTTCGGTTAAAGGAGGTCCAAACAGCTTAATCTTGGCTCCTAGTTTAAATTTCCTGTTTTAGAATTATAGAGATGTAAATCTGTCCAAACAGTTTAATCTTGGCAGATTCTTAGATAGGTAGAGAAGCAGAGGAGCCCAACAGTTTAATCTAGGTACTGGAAGAAATAAGGGTAGTATGTAGATAGGAAAAGCTTCGAAATAAAATTGAATGATGGGTTTGCAAGTCTAAGTGCACCCCAAACAAAAGAAGAAAAAATGTTAGGTAAGTAGGCTGGGTAGGTAGTTCTGAGGTTGCTGAATCCTAATTGCTAACCAGTTCCAGATTTTCAGGTGTCATATCATTCAAGACATAATTAGCAAGAATTTCTATGCAAGAAGCTCAAAAGAGGTATAGCTAACTCCCCTTCTCTATTTTCCCCAATCATTAACTAACTTCCCCAAAAGAGGTCAAGATCTGCTTGACACCTCTTGAGTTCCATCATTTTCATAATGCTAGTTTGAGTAAAGATCTGCTCTACTCAAAGTTGTTCCGTACTTTCTCTAAAGCATGGTTCTACCCCCTTATAACAACCTAAGGTCTCCTGAACTTAGTGCTTTCTTATCACCTTCATATTAACCACTAACATTATTATTTAGCTCCCTATTCTTCCCATCCCCTTATTAATATTAAGTAAAATCCCCCTACGTAATATCCCTCCCCCTGGTTGAAAAATAACCATAGGCACCCTCGGGAATTGCTCAATTTATCTAAAACTTAGCAAGAACCCTTGACCTCCAAAGCATCTCCCAGATACAATGGACTCCTTCCAAAGTATGAAATCCCTCTGAGATAATCGGACCCCTTTCAAAACCTCGAAATGCCCTTCACACCTACCCACTTGCTCTTCTTTGCCCAAAGCTTACACTTCGCAAAACCTTAAAGCCAGATCGCATCGTAACATCGTACTTTCCTCTCCATGCAGGTTATCACCCATCTGTCACCACCCGACGCGATATTGCGATATCGGCGGTCGGCGGTCGCAAGCGCCGAATGTCCAACTCAAGCACCCTCCGTTCCCCGCTGATGCGATATTGCGATCGCATCGGAGCTTCTTCATCGCATTACCTCCAGTATCAGCACCTCACCATGTCATTCTGTACCAGGGACCCACCACAGCTGACGTCATACGCCGTACAGCTGACGTCATGCTCATGTTAGCAGCCAGAAAGCCGAAACTTTGCGCAGGAATAAAAATCGCACTTCGGAGCTCCAGAACAAGAAACAGAGGCAGTTTTCGATGCGCGATTAACGCGAAGCGCTAATCACGCATCGCTACGGGAAATAGGCCGTTTCGAGGAATCTTCGGGGAATCTTTTGATTTCTTGACCCCTGGTGCGCCGAAAAGCCCGAAAATCGCCCGATCATGCCAAAGTGATCCGGTTTAAAGACAGCAGTAGATCAATGACAGAGTTTAAAGTGTATCAGATCAAATCATCAGGCGTCAAGCGTGTCAAAGAGTATCAGTCGACGGCGGAAGCCATCAATGTAGCGGCAAAGAGTATCAGCGAAAATCTTGAGCAGCGGCCCGAAGCAGGAGAACATTTAATACCTTCCAGCAGATTCATAGAAAGAGGGCGAAGCCACTGGAAGCCCTCAAATCATAATTCTTGCGCATTTAACTCACACTAGAACCGAACTGCAGTTCCCAAAGCACAATCATTCCAGCAGCACCGCATCTAGCCCCCAAGGGCCACCTCGTCACCTGTTCCGATTCAGATGCCCCCAGCGCAGCCAAAAATATTTACTTGCATTTAATTCCAGCAACACTTAGATTTTTGAAGAGTTTTCTAGCAGACCAGTCTAGGTCAATTATAATGATGTCTTTCCGATATTTTGCTTATAAATACCACCCTGAGCAATGTTGTGATGGGTTGGTTGGTTGGTAGTAGTTGTTGGTCAGTCTTCTTTCCAGCATTGTCTCCGAGCAGAGACTCGCACTGTAACTGTCATAATTTCCATAATCAAAGATTGTTGAAAGCATGGATTGCGAAACTACTTGATGTTTTCTCTTGGCCAAGGAATGATTACGGAATTCCTATGCTTCAACATGATCCAATAAGTGTTTCTCCCCTCTGTTTATTTTTATGTTTTTACCACCGTTCCGCCTCCTAAATCACAGGAAAAAAGAATATCTTAAGATTTGTTTCATTACACTTTAAGTTCAATTTCTGCATTTCTCGATGTTTTCTTCAGAAATAGTTATGAGAATGTATACTTGAATGATCCTGTTTACGCTGTTTCTTTCACATATGAATACATGTTTAGGAATTCTTAATTGCTCCTAGATCCCATTCATCCATTTCTCCTCTTTGTTCAGCATGATGAAGTGATTCTCTTTTGCCTTTCATCCCTGATTCCCATACCATACTTTCAGCCGATTGAAAATTGTATCCTATGTGGCTATCCCGCTCCGTATCCGCTTGTGACCAAGAAAATGCAAGAAAGCCTCAAACTGTGACTCCATGCCCAATGGTTCGAAACTTATCACACCTTACCTTGCCTCTTTGCTCGAGAATCCTACCTCCCATCCAATCACAAACAACACTCCCTTGAAGTCAGAAAGCTAGCCTAAAATCATGAACTAAGGTTGAATCAGAAGGAGAGAGCCCTCTCCGATTACAGGTGGGCTAGAACTTGTAATCCAAAGATTGGTTTGTGGTTACCTCGGCCGTATCCCTATTTAGGAGCACTAGGGACAACCTGAGTGATAACACATAGCATTCGAGAAGATTCACTATTGTACATATGTCCTTGGTAATTTCTTTTTAATTTATCACCAAGGTGTATATTGTAGTTTTGTGATTGGTTTGGTAATCCCTCTGTCTATATTTTCCAAAGTAGTCACTTTCGTTCCTTTTCGACTCTTTAAAAGAAAAGGTCCATTTGAGCACTTGTTGTTGGGTCCCTATAATACTAGTGATTCCCCCATTACTATTGTAGTTGTACCCCTTATTAATATTTTTGTGCCCCTATTATCCCCATATTGTTATTACTGTGTCCCATAGAATCCCTCTATTGTTATTTTGTGGCTTTATATTATTATTGTTAGGTCGGCTGGTTATATTGTGACTCCTTAGACTCCTATATATAGAAAGGAGGTTTTGTCATTTGAATCATCCAAGAATTGTTCATTTATGTAATGTAAAGGAGGTTTCCCCCTTGAATAGGCTGAATTCTACGGCATTGATCTATCTTTTCTATCTTTTCTTGAGTTGGTTTCATAACATTTGGTATCGGAGCTTTGGATTCTAGGGTTTCGCTGCTCCAAACAGGTCATCGTGGAATTTTCGCTATAAGTTTTTTCTGTGATGTTTCAGAAGCTTAAAAAAAAAACATTTGAGAAGAAATCACACTAAATCTCAGGTCCTAATTTCAGAGCTTTTCACGCTATATTTTCGGAGATATGATCTGAGGAAGTT
>APFE031371773.1:80680-135359 GCA_000404065.3 Pinus taeda | reverse complement strand
CGGCAACTCCACCAGATCCCAAGCCTCATTTTTATGCAAAGATGCCATTTCATCAACCATGGCCTCTTTCCATAGTTTTCCATCCTATGAATCCACTACTTCCTTCACAGTTCTAGGATCATCATCAGTAACAAACAAAGCAAAATTTGAATAGAAAGCATATAGACTATACCTTTCTGGCTGCCTTCTTTCTTGAACTGATCTTCTCACAGCCAGAGTTTGTGGCTCTTCATTTTCTGATTCCTCCTCTGTTGCAGAGTCTGATTCTTCCTCCTTTAGTTCAAACTCTATCTTCTCAGATTCATTTGGTTGGAATTCATGTTTAATAACATCTTTCACCTCTCTGAACACCACATCTCGACTATACACAACCTTTCGTGTGACTGGGTTCCAAAGCTTCTAACCCTTTAAACCATCCTTATACCCAATAAAGATACACTTTTCAGATTTACTATCACACTTGGTTCATTTCTCCTTTGGAACATGTACATATGCATCACATCCAAATACCCTCAAATGTGAAAGAGAGGGTTTCTTACCAGTCCATACTTCTTGTGGAGTCTTATCATCCAACGCTGATGAAGGTGACCTGTTGACCAGGTAACATATAGTATCCATCGCCTCTGCCCAGAATTCCTGTCCTAACTCGACACCACTGAGCATGCTTCTTGCCCTTTCCATCAACATCTTGTTCATTCTTTCTACGACTCCATTTTGCTGAGGTGTACATGGAGTAGTCTTCTGCCATGATATACCACACTTCTTACAAATTCTTCAAATTCCTTGCTGCAGAATTCTCCACCATTATCTGTCCTCAACACCTTTATCTTCTTCTCTGTTTGATTTTCCACCAAAGCCTTAAATTCTTTAAACCTATCAAAGACTTCGGATTTCTTCTTAAGGAAATATATCCATGTATTCCTTGAGAAGTCATCTATAAATGATACATAGTACACAAACTTACCCAGTGATGGAATGTTGACAGGTCCAAACACATAACTATGCACAAGTTCTAATATATGTTTCACCCTTTTACCACCAGAGGTAAACTCACCCGATTATGCTTCCCATATACACAATTTTCACAAAAATCAAAATCCAGAGAGCTATTAGATATACCTTCTACCATACCATTACCATGAAGTATTTGAAGGCCCTTCTATCCAATATGTCCAAGCCTTTGATGCCATAGCATGGTCTTTTCTCCAGAGACCACTAGATTTTCTGCTCCACTTTCAGGAACCACAAAACTGTTGTACCCATCAATAATAGTGCTACCTTGAAGCTTGTACATAGTTCCAACCCAAACTCCCCGCATCAATACCAGTGCTCCTCGAACCATCTTGCAAGCATATTTCTCAAACACTATTTTTGCACCTGCATCATCCAACTTGCTTACAGAAATCAGATTCCTGGCCAATGCAAGAATATGCAGAACACTCGGAAGTGTTCTAATCCTTCCACCTTGCAACTTAACCTTGAATTTTCCGTGACCAATGATTCTAGCTTTCCTGTCATCCCCTAAGAAGACATCACCACCATCATATTTCTCATACTCGCAGAACCACTCTCTATGGGGAGTGAAGTGAAAGGATGCACTTGAGTCAATCAAACCATGCCTCATGATCTACATGTGTATGAAGAAGCCAAGTACACATCCCCACCTTCATCTGAGGTGGTTTTCACCTTTGCAGAAGGAGCATCATCAGATCCCTTTCCTTTATCAGGAGCTTTAGATTTACAATCCCTTTTGTAGTGCCCTTCTTTTCTGCATTTCCAGTACACCACCTTTACAGGTTTTCCTGGAGATTTATATCTCCCTCTAGATTTACACCTCCCACTTGATGAATTCTTTTTGTTTATGTTCTAGGACCGTCCTCGTACAGACAAGGGATTACCATTCTGGCTCCCCATATTTTTCTGTCTCATTTCCTCTGTTAGCAAGGATGAGACTATTTCATCAAACTGCAAGGTAGTTGCATTGCTACCTATTGCAATAAGCAGACCATCCCATGAAACTGGTAGAGAACACAACAAACTAATGCACTTATCTTCATCTACAATATTAATTTCAACAGATAATAACTAACTTACCACAGTATTAAATGCGTTCAGATGCTCTGTCACCGAGTCTCCATCTTTCATCCTCAGGTTATACAACTTTTTCCGTAGGAACAATTTATTCACCAGAGACTTAGATTGGTATAAATTCCCTAACTTGTCCCACAAAGCCTTCATCGTAGCTTCTCCTAATACATTAAACAATAATGAATCTAAGACACACAATCATATTGTGCTCTTTGCCTTCTGATCCAACTTCTTCCATTCTTCATTGGACACTCCCATTAGCTTAGTACCTAGATCTACCATGATCCACTGATCTTTATCCACCAACAAACCCTCCATCTTGAGTTTCCATAACTCAAAACTCTGACCATTAAATTTCTTGATCTCTATATTTCCATTGCTCACCATCTTCTTTCACCACCAGAATCAATCCTGCAGATCTTCCATTGAACAAGGTCTACCACAAGCCCGAGAGAAAGCCCTCAACAACAAAGGCATCCCCTTGAAGCCAAAACAACTCTGATACCAAATGTAGGTATTAACCCCGTACAAAAATTACCTGCACACAAATTCTAAAACACAGAAAATAAACAATGCGAGAGCATAACACATAAAACACATATACATAGAGATTTTCCCCTGCATCCGAAAACCGGGACTACTAGCTTGATTTTTCATTATGTTCCTTTCCATGTTACAATACATATTTATACATGCCGAAGCATCCAATACCATGGACCGAAAACCATCGCGTCCAAAACCATGTGTGAAAAACATGCACAAAACCATAGGTAGGTCCGCCCAACATAATATGGGGTCCAAAAAACAAAATTTTCTAGGGCGTTGCCCCGGACCCCATAGAGGGGGGTTACCCGCACCCCTCAAACCCCCTATGACTCCCCTGCTACGCAATCAGTGCAACGAAAGGGGGGGCTTCACCCCCCCTCTAATCCCCTGGTTAACTACGTGGTCTAGTCATGGAAATAATATAACACAATCCAATAAGGTCGGCCCGAAGTTGCGATGCGATGGATCGCAATCACAGATTGGCGAAGGGAAGACAGTTATAGTAATCGATCCCCAACATACTCAGGTTGTAATGTGATGGATCGTAGATTGCAATTGCACACAAGTCCTGCATTATGATTACCATTGATACTCTACCAAATTGCGATTAAGCGATAAGTTCCGGATGCGATGCGACTTTAGATACCCGTTTATAATTCCATCCGGTCTGCCATATCGCTATCGTAATATCGCCCACTGCATATACAAAACTTAAGCCTGTGGGTCCTCGCTGATTATGATTTGCGATAAGACTCAACTGACAGATTATGGCCCGCTGTGCGGTGAAATTTTCACCTAGTTAATGGATTTTGGGGCTAATTTGTAGGATCATGTAGGAAATGGGGCAATTTGTGGAGTGAATTGTGGGGAAACTAGGAGAAGTCATAACTTCTTCAATTTTCCACCAAATTGGTTACAAAAAGAGGCTAGATATCCATTTTTGTGTATTCTGGACTGATTGGAGCAAGTTTCAGAAGCATTTGAGCATTGTAAACACAAACTTTTACAATTTTGAGCATAATAGAGAGGCCCAAGCCATTGGAAGATGAACCAAGGAGACGTAGCTTAAGAGGGGTGAACTCCTTTATCATGTGATTTTTGTAATGTGTTTTTGATGATGTTCTGTATATGTTTATGTTGTTGTTCAGTTTTTGGTTTATGCTAAATTGCTCATAAAATTAACATAAAAAATCTTCATTTCACTTGCAAAAATTGATGAATCCTTAAGCACAATGAAAGATTTGTTTATAATTTGAGGAAGATATTAGCACTGCAAACTAATATTCTAAATCAGATCAATTTGGTATTAGAACACTAGGTTTTTCTTTGTGAAAGAAGGATTTAATTGTTTACAAGTTTATGTCATGCTTACAAGGTTAAAACTCAAAAGAGTTGAAGGAAAGCTAGTTGGAAGCCATGAAGTTGGGTCAAGGGGAGGAAGAGAAAGGTTGCCACAATCTCCAACACTAGTTCAGCCTCAAGTTGCAGTTGAGACTCGAGAGATCATGTCTCATAAAGGAGAACCTAGAAACATGACAGAAGATGAGAAGAACTTCAAAAAGGATTTCTTTGATATGATAGAGATGGTGAACGTCCTCTATGGAGAGAGGAATAGCAAATTGCAAGGAGAAAGTTCCAAAACTCCCAAAGGAGAAGGCTCTTCAGGAGGAGGTAATGGAAAAGGAGGTAATGAGAATGGAGACAAACCTCCACCCTCTTCTTCATCTTCTTCTTCACAAGCATCTTCACACTCTTTCACTAACACAACCCTTACTCATACTCATCATCATTCTTCAAAAGGAACTGGTAAATCACCTTTTTTAAAACTTGATGTTAAATTCGAGTTGCCTATGTATAATGGTGAAGTGAATGTAGATAAGCTTGATAATTGGATTCGTTAGTTGGAGGTCTATTATGGGATTCAAATCATTCAATAGGATGACATAAAGATTCAATTAGCTTCCTTGAGAATGGAGGGTGCAACATTAGTATGGTGGGAATCAAAGACCCAAGAGGATATTAAAAAACACGGTAAGATCTCAATTTGTTGGAATGATTTCATTGTTGCAATCAAAAGAAAATTCTACCCTCTAGCTTATATGAAAAAATCCATCATGAATTGGCAGGACTTTAGACATCTTAAACATCAAAATGTGCAAGTTTACACCCAAGAATTCAGAAAAAGGTCTCTGATGTTAAGTGTAGATTTGCAGTCACAAGACACTTTACTGATGATGGAACATTCGACTGAAAAAAGGCGACAAATGGGAAGTGTTTTTTTATTTTATTATTTTGCTAGAAAGAAAGAAAAAAAAATTGAGTTTCTGTTTTATTTTGTTTTATTTAAATTAAGGCTGACTCAGTCATTTTTCTTTAAAAATTAGGCAAGCAAGTCAAGATAGGATTAGTTAGGAGCATGTTTAAAGAAACAGTTAGATAACTGAAAGGTAACTAAGGAACAGTTCCTCAACTGTAAAGAAACTGCTAGTAATGCATTGAAAAAGAAAAACCAGAGCCTAATGGAGGGGCTTCCATCCAGAGAGAAGAGAGAGCTCTGAATTTGTAATTTGCAATTGTCTTGAATCTATATAAAAGCAAATGAATCTAGAACCTATCATTAAAGAAGCAGGACAATTTTTTTTTTCCTTGTGCATAAATATTTCAGACATTGTACTAAAAGCAAGAGAGTGAAATAACTCATTAAGAAGCTGAATGGCATCAACAAGAAACTTGTGACAGAAGGCATCTCAGACTAGGAACCAGACAAAGGCAAAACCAACATAGACAATACATTTTTTCCTTCCTCAACAAAAAAAAACAGGTACTTTTATATTCAACATTTAAGCATAACTATGCATTCATTTCATTTCCAAATTTAATAGTTCATGGTACAAATTATACAACCCAAAAACTGTGGAGGGTTCTGAAACCCATGCAAACCGAAAATTACAACTCACAGGAAAATACTAGTCCAACAATGAGGGCATGAAAACCCCTGAAACTATACTAATACTAGTCAAATAGCGAGGGCATGAAAACCCCTAAAACCACATACATATGCGGAGGAAACGAAACCCCAAGGGTTATACCCAACTATAGACAGAGCAAGCAATAGAGCAAGCAAAAGAAAGATACAGCCACGGAAAGACCCTACCCAAGTTTTCCCTAAGCCTGTGAAAACTCCCAAGTACGAGGTCGTGGAGCAGCATTCCCTTGGAATGACCTACACACCACCACAAAATAGGGCAGTAGTCAAGTAGGGCCACGAGACCAACAATACAGTGAAATAGATTAACAAAAAAGGAGTGACGATTTACCTGGAGAAGGTTTGATTCAGCGACCAAGGACAAGAGTCGAGACTCGCAACAGAGGGGTTCACCCAACAAAAATGCCATGAGAGAGTTTTGCCTACTCACCAAGGAGCCAGAAGGTTACAACTTAAAAACGAAAGGAGGAAATGAAACCGGAACAAGAAAATTACCTGAGAACGAGTTCGTTAAGCCGTCTAGTGTAGTAGCAAGGTGAGAACTTGTGTTTGCAGAGCCAAATCATCACTAGACCCAACATCAAGAGAACAATCATCACAAAATAAAGTAGAGACAAAGTATGAGCCGAGTGACAGAGATAAATTGACTTGCAAGTGGGAAACCGACCTGAAACCCTCGAAGAATAGCGAAGTAAACCACACCCACAAGATGATGATGAGTGGGAAGAGTCTTGTGCGTTGAGACTATTTTCATTGTTGGAAACCTCATTGCCTTCTATCGATCGAGGAGATAACTCATGGGGTGAAGAAGCAAGAGAACGTGGAATATCGCTTATGCATTTTGATGCGCTGTGAATGATTGGACACATGGGAAAGTGAGGTGCATAAGAAGCTTTGATATGGATGTCTGCTTTGACTGGTGTGCATTCCATATATGAGTCAGCATGTACATGAGATGGCAGTAGATCATATGATGTGCTTGGGCATTCATCACAACATACGGAAGCATGGGAGTGATGACAGCCCAAGGTGGAGGTTGATCGAAAGAATTGACTATGCATGATGTTTCACCAAGATTCGCAGATCGAGAATCGATCAAGAATGGAGGCTCAATGTTTTGAGAGGAATTGATTATGTCTTCACCGTCTTGCTCCTCCATTTGTATGATGAGACTACCTTGCACACGATTGCAACTTGAGCCAGCAGCTCGAGAATCAAGAGAGTGCGTGTGGCTAGCTTGTGAAGCATATCGCTCAAGTGAGTCATGGTGTAAGGGGTCATGGCTTGTAGATGATGGAGGATGGAATAGATGCAGATTAGAATCAAGGCTTGGGTTATGAATGGTGATGTTCGCTTGCAGAATGGAGGGATGAGTTTTCACCATAAGCTTTCTGCACCATTCTAAAATTTTCTCAGTTAGGGCAGGAGACATCCGAGCAGATGGGTTGGGAACATGTTACATAGATTTCTAAGCTTTGCAACCGCTACGAGGGGGTACCTGTTGTGTGGATTTCTTAGATTTGTGTTTTCTACAAGGAGGCACACTCTTCAATACATGAGGTGTCTCATGATTTTCAAGAGTCGAGGAAGAAGGAAAATCAGGAGGTTCATTCTTTTGGGAGACATGAACAAAGCATTTCAAATCTTAGCTCATGAAGTCAAGGTCCAGAAACCGTTCAGGAATTTTGTGACATAGGTGAAGGAAGCAGATAGCAAAGTCCTCAACTGACTCGCCAGGCTTCATTCTTAAACGAGAGATTCTTTCATAGACATCTTGGTGGTCACACTCATTGAAGGCTTGATGGAGCTCCTTGAGGAAAGTGAGAAGGGAATGGATGGAAGTAGGTGGCAAGGTATGACACCATTGATTAGCACGACCTTCAAGGCTGAGGAAGAAGAGTACGCAAACAAGCTCATCATTATCGATTTCATGAGACTCACAGAAATGAAGAAGATAAAAAATGTGCTCGGTTACTGACATTCTGTCCTCACTGTCAAACTTTAAGAAGGACAAGTGATTGAGAATCTCATCGGGGACTGATAACTGATTAAGGGAGAAATGAGAGAAACACCCCAAGAGCACTAATTGTGTATTATTCATTGGGTAAGAGATTCAACCTAGAAGTATGGGCTCAACTTGTCATCTGGCCCTCCTTCTAGCTCCAAAATGATGACAGTGCTAGACCCACCAACATCAAGGGATCACCTCGGTATGAAGTCACAACTAGACCTCACACCGTTTGGTGTGGGAGTCCCATCTGTTACGATGGCATAGTTGCCATTATCTTAAAGATTTGACTCAACTCTTGCTTTTCAGCATAGGAGAGTGGTCTACTTTGTCTTGTGAGAAGTGAGGTTCGCGTGCTTGGTGATTGTAAGTGTCTCTTGTGTCAATGGTTCTTTACCGTAGAGGGAGAGGGTGGGAATGAGTACCAAGTCGGTTAGGAGAAGTCCCAACTCTGCTAGGAACACACAACATAACAGGATGTGCACAACTTCTAGTGGAGCAATCCACACGGATGCGGCAATCACAACACACAAGGGAAGATAACACGTATAACACCCAATGGATTAGTCTGCGTGAGCACAACGATTTTTATAGCAAGTTTTATGTGAAAAGTTTGGATGATGTCTGAGAAAGTAGTCTACACAGGTAAGACAACGTTAGCAAAATTTACAACACATCTTCATTAACAAATATGTATTACAACAAGTGAACTAGTTCAAGTGTTAAACACAGGTTAAAGCAACATGCGTTACAAGTGTTAAAGATTAGTCTTACAACAGTTACAATACATGTGTGAAAATATGTTGACCTATTAGCAGGCTTCTGAATTAAGCAAAAGTTCCAAGACACATCATTACACTATACATCACTAACTCCATGTGCAAAGTGTTGGATCCACTAATTACTCCTCAAAGAAAATATTATAGACTCTCAAGGCTATGTGGGAGGCGCTAAGGTGAAAAAGTCATTTTCATGTACAAATGAGGGGGTATTTATAGCCAAGGGTGAAACTGACCCTTGTGGCTGTTTGACTGCCCTCATGATTGTTTGACTGCCATGACTTTTCAACTTTACATGACTCTTCATACAATAAGTGGGTCTCTTGGACTTCCACGTTACATTACATTGATTGACAATATGGCCCATAGTGGAAATGTGGACGACATGATAGTGCTGGTACATTCATGTTGCTACTGGTGTGCATGTCGAGTTGCAATGTTGTTGGTGATGGATGTCCTCATGGTGTGTCAAAGCTTCACCTGTGCATGGCAACATGCGCAGAGTCTTCGATGGTCATTGGGTTCGCTTGATGTTACATTTTCATGTTGCTCCTTGTTTGTATGTTGGACAACTTGACAGGTTCATCCTTTTGTGAAAAGTGCATGTTCGTTCATTCGTCCGTGAACACATTTTGCATATTTTCTTGTCCGTCCATCCGTGAACACATCTTTGCATGAACTTCCATTTGCGAGCACATCTCTTTACATGCATTATTTTTTTGTCCATTGGTGAATCTGTCCTTTTGCATGTGCTCCCTTCGTTCATCCCATCCATCATGGTGCCATGTTTTTTTGTGTACCTGTATCTGCAGTTACTCATGACGAGACGCCATCAAATCCAAAAACCTCCTAGTCTACCATGATGCATGATCATTTTGGATGCAGGTGATCGGGAGAGGAGACAAGGTTATGAGCTGGGATGGAAGCTCTGGGCACTACTGTTGAAAATTGTGCAGTATTCACTAGGTGATGAAGATGGTCAATCCGGATCGATAGTGACTGTCTGCAGGGTCTAGCTCAGCTGGACAACAAAACTGCATTGTTTTTTAGAGGAACATTCTGGGTTGTGGAAAGGCTGGATAGGCAAGGTTTGCGCAATTTTCGGAATGAACGGGTAGTGGGAGCTTGGCAGCAAAAACTGCGCAATTCCTGAGGGGAACTGGCAGTTAGCTGCTAGGTCACTGGCGGCAAAAATTGCGTAATTCCAGAGGGGAACTAGCAGTCTGCTATCAGGGGTTTGGTAGAAAAAAAATGTGCAATTCCTGGAGGGAATTGGGAGTCAGCTGCTGGAGATTGGCAACAAAAACTATGCAATTCCTGAGGGGAACGATCAGTCGACTGCCGAGAGCTCTTGGTGGGAAAAACTGCGTTGATGCTGGGAGGTTGGCGTGCTGGTCACCTCTGTGTAGTTTCTGAGCAGAGTGGACTGCTGGGTAGCAAAGGACTTGCTCATGAAAACTATACAATTTTCTTGATGAGCAACTAGTTGACTGTTGAGAGGGTTGGCTAGAAAAACTATGCAATTTTCTGAGGGAGACAAGGACGGGCACTTTGTTTCTGTCCAGCCTATCTGTGTAACTTTCTCATTCAACGGAGCGGGAAAGGTCTGTAGCCTCTAGGAAATTTTGAGGGGAGTCAGTCCCGGGGTGGTTGTCGGGTCAAACTCTCTGGTTGACTAGCATGAAGGTTGATTGATTTGCTTGCGGACAACGCATCTTGAAATGGCTTGCTTGGGGCTTCTGCACTATTCAAGGTGACAGTCGATCAAGTCGATGGCGGGCTGATGTGTTACCGGGAAATCTAGTGTCCACTTGGAGCTGCTAGTCCCACTAAGACTGGTAGCTATCTTAGAAACAAACAAACTAAAACTACTTTCGCTTTCCTTTATGAGAAGTAGATAAGAGGGGAAGAAAAGGACACCAACCTCAGTCTTGCACTTGGTTCCTTGCTTGGTTCCTCTGCTTTCTGATAGATCTTTGCCGCTTCTTCTTCATCTACCCAGCTTCAAAGAGCACCTGTGGAATCAAAGCAGCATAATACTATCGAAGAATAGAGATCTACAAACATAAGCAATACAGGACCATATATGTATTGGCAACACAAATGCATATATCATCAAACATACAAGAATGTGGAGGAAAACTTGAATAGCTTTATTAATATCAAGAATAGAAAAGAGGATAACAACCAATTGTTCTGACCCAGCATCATCCTCTAGCAAGAAAGCCCTTCTTCACCTCATGTAAAGCTTAGATCACCTAACACTATGATGTTGCACCAGGAAACCAACAACACTTCCTTACAAGATACAAGATTCTAGCCCCTGGATCTCTGTGATGAGGGATCCATAGATAGATGATTGTAGGGGGTGAGTCAGCTTCTGGGTTTTTGATTAGTGTCCTCTCTCTGATAGTTCTTGATTGCACTTGGATATTGATGATCTCTTACTCATCCCTGGGCGAATTCAGAGAGGCAAGTGTCAGAGGAGAAGTTTCTAGAAGATTCTATGATCCTCCACCTCGCAAACTATCTCTGCCATTTGTCCATTCTCACCCATCGCACCCTACAGAAGGTTACCAGTACATCGCACCCTTACATGAGTAGGTGAGATGCAAGAGCAACCCAACTGCACTAGGCATCTGGTATGGGCCAGTTTGACCAGTTCTGAGCAGTTTTCTGTGGAGAACTTCTGGGAGATGATGTAATCAGCTGACCTTGTTCCTTTAGGGAGTGAAGCAACACTTTTAGGGACTTAGGAGCCTTTGGTTTATAGACATTTATGATTGGGGTTACAGTGCCCAAAAATGTCTATAACATGATGGTCTGACTGTTAGAGGGGAATCCGATCGTCATAACTTCAGCAAAGTGACTAAGTGTGTGAACGAGCGAAAGATGCATACGTAATATTGCAAACACACACTTACATGCCTTGACAACGAGATGACTCAAGCCATGTAGACACACATGCTCAACATGACTAATCGATGGTGTAAGCGACAAGCGCGACACTTGTGATTGATCGTTGGTCGACCGTGACGACGCTTGCGCGAAAGTGTATGTGACTCCGTGTGTGAGTGCGACAGATGTTTACATAGCAAACAAAACAAGTACACATGAAGCGAAGACCCTGAATATAACCAAAACATGGTTGCAAGTATGACATTGACATCAAGATGCAAAACTTGGGTGAAATGATCAAGCAAGGTGGGTGAAAAGACTCACACGAGCTCACGGAGTGAACTCGAGTGTGCGCAACCATTAAGTAAAACTCTCAAGGGAGGCTCCGAAATTGGGTGCAAGCCAAAATTTTGGAGGGTGGTTATAGCTGCTACAACAGAACATTGGAAGATGAGGTAGCTTAGGGGTAGGAGTATAAAATATATCCTTCACATAGCGAAGTGCACCATTCACCAAGCCAACTTCAACCCACATATTACATGTCAACATAACACGCTGACTATGACACAGAAAAACTTCGCAGTCCAATTGATCATCGTCAACACCAATGATTTCTAAACGCCTTGAATACTCAACAATACATTGTGCAATTGGAGAATTTAGTGATTTTAACATATGCATGTTATGGAAGGAGAGTAAATTATTTGTTGGAAACATGTGAACTATTGAATTAAATAAATCCCTTTCTCTAGGATGCAACCTCATGTCATCCTGTGACATAAGAAACTCTCAATCTTCAAGAATAGGCCTTGCAATTATTATGTTATTGAGGACTCTACGAAAACAAGATCGTTTGTCATTATTCCCTTGTTGGTGAAAGATTGTGTCAAGAGTGACAACAGTGTTGAATTTTTTCCACAAAAATTTCCTTGTTGTCTTACCTGCATACAAAGGCTTATCTCTCACATTGATGGAGATGTTTGGTGAAGGAAGATTTTTCCGTTATACTGTACAATATAATTATGAAATAAAAAACCATATAATATAAGTAGCACAACCACATTTATTTAATGTGATTAATATATGTCATCTTTAACTATTCATTGTAAATAAAATTAAATATATATTAAATAATAAGTAATTATCCACATTCATTTATACATGCATGTGATCTCTATTACCTTCATCGCTCACTTACCTTATGAAAGAAAAAATCATATAATATAAATAGCACAACCACATTTATTTAATGTGATTAATATATGTACTCTTTAACTATTCACCATAAATAGAAATTAAATGAAATAATAAATGATTATCCACATTCATTTATACATGCATGTGATCTCTATTACCTTCATGGCTCACTTACCTTGGGATTCTTCATTACCTATGTAATCACTAAACTAATTAATAAAAGAAAAAGAAAAAAATGCATGGTTGCATGATGATGACGATTGAACGATTTAAACAAAAATCTCAAACCTAGTGTTTGGAACTGATTCTCATTGATTATATCCTCATCATTGCTTCTCGGTAGGCACCACCTAACATTCAAAGAAAAATATCACCCAATCTTCCCCACCAAAAAAATTACAAATAATCAAACCAAACTTCTAAAAAAGGCACAAACCAAGGGGTAAAAAATAAAAGACGAAAGTGCAGACAAATAACCCTCGAATCAAATCTTCAAACCCAAAAATCTAGGTGTTGCTCATTTTGGTAATATTATCACAAAATAAATAAAAACCCCACAATCTTAGCCTTCTTCATTTCGGTAACCATTATCACAAAATGAAACAAAATCCCCACAATCGCTCCACTCACTTTTTCTCATTTCATTTTGTAGACAGCAAAGTGAAACTGTTAAAATATTTAATTACTCTTACATAAAGAGTTGGATAAATTTACAGATTAGATTTGACTTGACTTGATTTAATTTAATTTAATTTAAGTCAAAGGCATAAAGCGTAGTTACATTTTAAGTTATTTTAGTGGAAAGGTTAGTCAAAGTTAAATAATTTTCACCCAGTTTATTGTAATCATCAAGTGTTTGTGTGATCAATAGAGAAATTTTCTTCGAGTTCATTGTAATCAGCAAATTTTTATATGATCAATAAAAGAACCGCAACTATTATTATGATGTAAATTATTCATGTTATTTTGTGCATATCCTTCTCTATTTTTCCAACAAAAACATCACTATAACCTACACACTGCATGGTGTTTGTATTGCCTTCATAGCTCAATGATAATCACTTAACAAATTAGTGAAATAAAAAAAGAATACATGACTGCAGGATGATAAATGTGAAATTATTTATATAGAAATTGGGTACCTGGAAAAACCCTGTTACTTTTAAAAGGAAGGGACGGTGCATTGAACCCTTAAATCCCGTCAAAACTGTAGAACGATTTCTTTTCAATGGGTAGAGAAACATGTATAAATGCATTCAGAGTGGATTGAGACTAAGCATAGACAAAACATTAAAGGAATTCGTCTCTGCATTGCTTTAAAGGGTTGCATCTTCCATTGCATAATGAGAACAAACAAAGAGTAAGGCCGTCTAAAAAACCCCATAATACTAAACACAATAATAAAGTGCACAGTGTTAAACTTTCGAGTTCTTGGCTTAACCGTACCAGTAATGCCCAATCCTTTCGAACCACATCCCATTATTAAAATCTCAGCGTCCTATTCTTTACGAATATCACCTAGTCCTTCGAAATGAACATCACCCGAGTTTGATGAAAAACACATTTCCACAAATCACACTCCACTATATAAAAAAGTAAAAAAATAAAATTTTTGTAGAGATAATATTTGAATCATGTTTTTATAATAAAAATGAATTAGTATGATAAAAAATTTCTAAGAAATTTAAAATTATAAAGTTAAACAATTTTTATTTTAATTTACAAAAATCCCTATCAATTTTTTTCAAAATATGACGGAATTTCATAACTTTCCCAAGAAAAACATAATCATTAAAACTACAATAAAGATCCAGAACCTAATTAGTACAAAAACTGCGGATATTTCGTTAAACTTCAAATCCGTTAAATTCGGGTTGTTTGCGCAGCTGGGTTCTGTCGAGGGTGTGTAGATCCTGTAAACAAGCAAAAGATTGAAAAAAGGCGAAGTCCAAGTACGAAGTAAAAGATTTTTCGAAGTTTGAAAACTCACGTGGAGTACTTTAGCTTAAACTTATATCTATTTTTTTTGCTCACGTGGGTAGTATTGTAACTCACGTGGAGTACTTTAGCTTAAACTATCTATTTTTTTTGCTCACGTGGGTAGTATTTAACAAGGTTTTTTAAAGTTCATAAATATTCGAATGCAGGTATTTCAAAGGAATATTTAAGAAGGTTTTTTAAAGTTCATAAATATTCGAATGGAGGTATTTCAAAGGAATATTTAATATAGATATTTTTTATAAAATATGGTTTTATATAAAAAAAATTAAGGGTTTTTAAAAAGGGTTTGAAAAACTTATAAAGAGATTTTTATTATTTGAAGAAAAAGTTTTGAAGAAATATAGTTCTTTTCAAATTTCCAGCCTCAGTTCTCACTATTTATAAAGAAAGAATATGATATGTGGGTCATTAAAATAGATACTAATGTTAAATAAATTCAAACTAGTTGTTATTACTTTTTTAAAATTTTTAAAAAATATTTTTAAATTTAACCCAAGTTTATAGAAACCATATATTTAATTTGTTACTTTTTACTATTTAAATAGTTAATAAACTTTAAAAGAAATTAAATTCATTTCTAAAAAAATAAATAAACAAATTTAAAATCAAAACACATTTTTGAAAAAAAACCACTAAATTTTTTTATACAAACCCAATAAAGATTTCCCAAATTTAAATAATCAAAGCATATTTCTTGACCCAAAAAAATTCAAATTCGTATCAAAAACTCCCACACTACACTCTTTTTTTAACACTACATTTTTTAAAAAGTTTCCCAAATTTAAATAATGAAAGCATGTTTTTTGACCCAAAAAATTCAAATTCCTATCAAAAACTCCCCTACTACATCCTTTGATATAGACAACCAATAAAAATTTCCCTTCCCAGAAGGTCACCAATGTCCATCTGCAGGCAGGTGGATATTTCTAGCCATTGGACCAAATGCCAAAATTATTATTTAATGTCTTGTTAAATTCGTCATTGATGGAGATGTTCTAGTAAAGAAGATTTGTAAAATACAAGGAGAGAATCGTATATTGCAGTCTGGAATTTGACAGGGCAAAATGCCCATCTTACGATGTTTTGTTCTTCAACATAGATAAAAATCAGACTTGAATTGAAAAAGGAGTTACAGCTCATAGGTGAGTACTGCACCTGGAGACTGCACTCAAAACAAAGAGAACTCTCTCCGTTCACTCTACTATTCATGAATGAAAGATTACATCATTAAGTACAATAGGAAGTTGAAACCAAACTCCTAAACTCTAGGAACAAATCCTAAACTAAGGAGATACGTTACAACTTGTGTAACCATTTCTCCATTAATACAAAATAATATTAATTATTTTCAACTCCCCCCCTTAATGGAGAAAGGATTATCCTGAACTCCTAACATCCCTCTAAACAATTCAAACTTTACACAACATCCCTCTAAACAATTCAAACTTTACACGCCCAAGAGTCTTAGTAAAAATATCAGCCATGTTATCACAAGTTTTACAATATTCAACACATATTTCTTTTCACTGTAGTTTCTCTCGAACAAAATGAAATTGAGTATCGGTGTGCTTGGTATTTTTATGAAAGACTGGATTGTATGCAAGCTTGATGGTACTCTGGTTGTCAGTCTTGATAATAGTTGATTCTTTCTGCTCTTCTCCTGCATCGTTGAGAAGTTGTCTCAACCAGATAGCTTCACATGTGGCTGCACACAATGCTTGGTACTCAGCTTCACATGAAGATAGAGCTACAGTGCTCTGCTTTTTGTTGCTCCATGTTATGACCCTGGATCCAATGATGAATGTGTAACCTGTGATAGATCTTCGATCATCCAAGTTACCTGCCCAATCAGAATCTAAAAAACCTGTTAGAATAACATCAGAAGTGTCAGTGTACAAAATGCCATAATTACTAGTACCACTAAGATACCTCAACACACTTTTTGCTGCGACCCAGTGACTTTCGAGTGGTTTTGACATGAACTGGCTCAACACACTAACTGAATATGCCAAATCCAGTCTAGTTGTAGTCAGATATATCAAACTACCAACTAGTTGTCTGTACATAGTGGCATCCACCTCTTTAGTACCATCGTCACTGCTCAACTTTAAATTCTGCTGTAATGGTGTTGCTGCTGATTTGCACTGCTCCATTCTGAACCTTTCCAGCAAGTTTCTGGCATACTTCCCTTGAGTAAGAAAAGTTTGTTCAGAATCTTTCCATACCTCCAATCCCAAGCATTAATGAAGGTTTCCGAGATCTTTCATCTCAAACACTTGTGACATTTGATGTTTGATTTCTTTGATCAGATTGTTAGCATTCCCTGTTATGATCATATCATCTACATACAAAGAAATCAAAATGATTTGCCTCTGTTTATTAAACTTGGTATGCGGATTTGGATTGTTCAAGCTCCTATGAAAGCCATGTTGTACAAAAAATGAACCAATTTTCTCATACCACGACCTGGGTGCCTGTTTTAAACCATAAAGTGCCTTTTTCAATTTACACACAAGATGTTCCTGTCCCTTTTTCACAAAACCTTCAGGCTGTACTAAATAGATTTCTTTTTTCAAGTCACCATTCAGAAATGCAGATTTAACATCTAGCTGGTGTAGCTGCCATTTGTATTTTGTAGTTAAGGAAATTAACATTCTAATGGTGTTTAGTTTGGCTACAGGAGCAAAGGTGTCATCGAAGAAATCTATTCCCTCTTGCTCTGAGTAACCCTTTGCTACCAGTCTAGCTTTAAGTTTCTCTATACTCCCATCTGCATTTATTTTTGGTTTATATAGCCATTTACATCCTATGGGGGTTTTACCTTCAGGAAATTCAACCAAATCCCAAGTATGGTTTCTATTTATTGATTCTATTTCCTCATACATTGCAGCCCTCCATGCATCATATTTACTTGCTTCCTCATAATTTGCAGGTTCTACAATGTTTACAATCTTTGACATTAATGCATAGTCTTTCAATCTAGAAGATAATCGAGTCTTTCTACCTAATCTCCTTGGTAGGGGACTTACCTCAGCTCTGTCTATTTCAGCGTTTTCTGGGCCTGCATCATCATTGATTACATTATCTGTTACTTCTTCTTCTTGTTTCTGCTCTTCATCTTCCTCACTGTTTTCTTCTATTAGCAATGGAATGTGGCAATCACTGTTAGAATCCTCCTTTCCTTCTTCAACCTGTTCATGAAATATGATATCTCTGCTTGCAAAAACCTTGTGAGTCACAAGATTATATAACTTATATGCCTTGAACTTAGTGCCATATCCAACAAATATACATTTCAGGGCTTTGGGATCTAACTTCTTCCTATCTGCTTTAGGTATATGAGCATAAGCTTTTGACCCAAATATTCTTGTGTGACTTACTGTTGGTTTGAATCCAAACAATGCTTCAAAAGGGGTTTTGAAGCCTAAACATCTAGTAGGACTCCTATTCTTTAAATACACATCAGTGTTAATAGCTTCTGCCCAAAGACCATTTGATAGACCCTTACCTTGAAGCGTGCTCCTTGCGCACTCCACAAGAGTTCTGTTCTTCCGTTCTGCCACTCCATTTTGCTGTGGAGTGTGGGGAACTGTAAACTGTTGCACAATCCCATGATGCTTGCAGAAATCCGTGAACTCTCCCAACTTGTATTCTCCCCCTTGATCTGAGCGGAGAATTTTTATCCTTTTTCCTGTTTGGTTTTCTACCATGGATTTAAACTCTTTAAAATACTAGAAGGCTTGAATCTTTTTACTCAGAAATTATATCCATGAAAATCTAGTGCAATCATCTATAAATAAAAGAAAGTAATATGCTCCTCCTAATGACCTAGTTTGCATAGGTCCACAGATGTCTGTATGCACCAGTTCTAAAATATCTCTTATTGACATGTAAAGGGAACTCTTCTCTATGAATTTTCCCTAATGCACATCCATCACAATCCAGCTTAACATTATGGAGAACAGGGAGTCCATCAACCATACCTTTTCTCTGAAGTAAGATGAGGTCTTGCAGATTAAGATGGCTGAATCTCTGATGCCAGAGATCTTCAACTGTCGATCCAGCTGCAACCATTACTTGCTGTGGCATACTCTTCACATCTAGTCTATACAGGTTCCCGACGTGCACTCCTGTTGCAACTGTTTCCATCTGGCTATCCTTAATGACACAGTTAGTCTTAAAGAATTGAACTTGCATGTCTTGATCAATAATCATTGAGACAGAGACCAAATTTTTCTTAATTCCTGGAACATACAATACATTTTTAAGATGTCTAATGTCACCACTAGGTAACTTTACAGGAATGTCACCATATCCTTTTATCTCATATCCACTGTCATCTCCTAAATAGATTTTCGACCCACATGAAGTTTCTTCAAGAAATTCAAACCATTCCTTCTTACCATTCATATGTGAGGATGTGCCAAAGTCGACATACCATATGTCGTCCTCATCTCCCTTTAAAGCTGAAAGAGCACAATTGACTATAAATAGTTGAAGTTCGTGGCTATGGTCTTCTTCTTCCTCAAGAAAGTAACTCTTATGTTTTCTCTGTTTGTTTCTTCCTTCGTCTACCTGCCTCTTATAATAATCTCTAATTTGGTGACCAGGTTTTCCACAGTAAAAACATTTCTTGATGGGAAAATTATTAGCAGACATACCTTTAAATGATCTCTTCTGAAATTTGTTGGCACCTTTCTGCTGCTGCTGCTGCGGTTGCTGATGTTGCTTCCCTTTATATTGTCTCCTTTTTGCCATCAGGGCAAGGTCATTACTCTTTGATTTCAAATTTTGTCTCCGCTCTTCTTCCTGTAGCAAAATCTCTGACAGCTCTTCAAATGCAGGGGCTTTCTTCCTTGCTGAGAGCCCTGAGATGCACACCTGGTATTCATTAGTCATTCTGTTCAACGTGATCGTGAACAGATCTGAATCGGAAACCTTCTCTCCAATATCTCCCAATCTGTCCTTCAGATCTTTAATTCTAGCAATGAATCCAGCAGCGGGCTCATTCTCCTCCATCTTCAATGCAAACAGCTTGCCTTTGAGTGACACGACATGGTTTGTATTCTGCATCTGGTATAGGTTTTTGAGCGTCGTCCAAATGTCAATGACCAATTTACAGTCTCTAATATGTGGGATAACATTGTCCTTGACAGACATCTTCAATATGACCTTCGCTTTTGTCTCCCTTTTATCCCAATCTTGCTCTTGTGCAACTAATCCTGGTCTCAGCTAATTTCCTATAACAACCGACCACGCATTTGCGCTTTCAAGTAAAGTCTGCATCTTGAATTTCCAGTTGGTGAAATTCGATCCATCGAGTTTACCAAACTCGTGGAGGTACGATTCTATACTGTTATTCATATTGAATTGATAAAATTTTTGATCCTCTGATGAATAAGTCTATCCAACTGAACACTTTTAGGTCACAAAAAAAACACCATCTACCAGATCCGAACCTCTGTTTTGCTGAAAAAAATTGTACCTTCAATGAGCCACCACCGGGCAAGTCTGATCTGCTGCCACTGAACAGATCAAGAACTCCAATGCGCCACCACCGGGAAAGTCCGATCTGCTGCCACCGAACAAATCAGGAACTTGAATGCGCCACCACCGGGCAAATCCGATCTTCTACCACCGAACAGATCAGGAATTCCAATGCACCACCACTGGGCAAATCCGATATGTTGCCACCGAGCAGATCTGAAGCTTCAAAGTGCGACCACCGGGCAAGGCTGATCTGCAAACAAAAAGAAAAATTTGCAGATCTGCCAAAGAGAAAGAGGTTGGCGCTTCTCGACAGCGAAAGACCCGCGCCAAAAACAAAATCGATGCGAGTGACGAAATTGGCGCACTTAAGGCTTGATTTTCTACGGCAATAGCATTTCTGGCGCATTGGCGCGACTATCCCTCTCAAAACCGCACCAGGTGGCGCGACTGTTCCTTAAAAACCGGCACCAACTCTTTGTTCTGCTAAAAAATGGTGCGATTGTTCCCGTCAAAACCGTGCCAACCCTCTCTTGCGCTCAGAGATGATCAGTCATCTGAGACCTGTGCTACGGGTGTTACTGCAGTCCACCTGATCCTACGAATCTTCTGTATACTCCACTGCCACTACAGTTATGTATAAGGATGCATCCCTAAAGAAAAGAAAAAAAATTAAGGTTGTCCCTACTCTGTGCTCTAATACCAAGATAAAAATCAGACTTGAATTGAAAAAGAAGGAGTTACAGCTCATAGGTGAGTACTGCACCTGGAGACTGCACTCAAAACAAAGAGAACTCTCTCTGTTCACTCTACTATTCATGAATGAAAGATTACATCATTAAGTACAATAGGAAGTTGCAACCAAACTTCTAAACTCTAGGAACAAATCCTAAACTAAGGAGATACGTTACAACTTGTGTAACCATTTCTCCAGTAATACAAAATAATATTTGAATCGGTAGGATCTCGAGCGCATTTTGATAGTTTATGATTTTTGTAAAATGTTAATTTTTACCAGCATCCAGCATATAACCTAATTGCTTCAGGATGCATGTATGTATTTCCAAGTAACTTGTAATAGCCAAGTGGCTTCAAAGCTAATGGTGATCAATTAAGGCTTCATACACAGAGTCACCTACATTTTTGGAGGCAAATAGCCTCAAAGCTGACAATGATCAATTAAGGCTTTATACACTGAGTCACCTACAACTTTGGAAGTTCTTCTGGATGTTTTTTGTTTTTCCTCCTCCACAAATTCCCAAAATTAATAAAATTTGTTAAATTACGAATTTAATCTATAAAGTGTTATATAATTCAAATACCTCAAGAACACATTTCCTAAATTTAATAAAATTTTGTTAAATTACCAAATTTAATTGATGTTATATAATTCAAATACCTCAAAAACACATTTTAATCAAAATCGTTTCATTAAATTTCTATAAAACTGCAAAACATAAAATGGATGGATAGAAAACACCTTTCTATATAAACCACCAATAAAAATCTTGCTTCCTAAATAGTCTCCAGGTCTCCCACCAATACCCAAACAACCTCGGCACCAATATGATTGAACATTTTAAACCAGTTTTGACCAAAAATTATTTAGTTAAATTCCTACAAAAACTTCGATACATAAAATAATTAAACAACACCCTTTTGATCTCAAATAAATCTCTCCCTTACAGCAATGTCCATCCATCCAGCATCCGCAGGCCGGTGGATATTGCTCGCCATTTGACCAAATGCTAAAATAATGCAATTTCTTATTAAACTCGTTGATGGAGATGTTCCAGGAAAAATGGTGTGATGTGTACAATAATAAGAGAAAGAGTTATATACTGCAGTCTGGAATTTGACCATAGCCATCGAACGGTGTTTTGCCCCGTCAAATACGCTTGAGAAGGAGTTATATAGTGCAGTCTGGAATTTGACCATCGCCATCAAACGGTGTTTTGCCCCGTCAAATACGCTTTATAGTGCAGTCTGGAATATGAGAGGGCAAAATCGCCATCTAACTGTGTTTTGCCCCGTCTGATACGCTGAATCCGCAGTATGAAACATATTAATTTTTGGCAGCACCCAGAATCTAACTTATCGGTTTCTGCTTGCACAACTTGTAAATTGTAATACCCAAGTGGCCTCAAACGTGGTGGTGATTAAAGGCTTCACACTTAGCCACGTACCACCCATTCATTTTGAATTTCGACGCCGACAACTCATTTTGAATTAGCATTTTTTCCAAAGGGAAAAAATCAACAAATATTAAAAAACTTGTTTACATCTACAATATGAGTCAAGATATACTCCATATCTCTAAAAATCTGCTAACAAGTTTAAAATTTGTTCTCATTCATAATAATAATAATAACTACATACATTACTCTATGTAATATCTATATTTAAACTAAAACCTACATGGTCCATATTTTTATGACAAGTTAGAAAATATAGTTAAACATGTTGACACATAGTGATGACCACTATATCAAAAAGAACACAAATGCACAATATATATATATATATATATATGTTTATATATGTTTTATAATCATCTATTAAAAGAGTATTTGTAATAGGTTTTTTCCCAACTCTGAGAAGAGTATCATTGACGTAAGTAGAGAAAGTGATTTCTTTAGTAAGTTTGCAGCACCCCTGTTTAGATAAAGCATTAGCTAAGACATTCTACTCCTATAAATATGATCAAAGGCAAGTTCTTAAAAAACTTCAATTAACATTTTAATATGTTTCATTTGGTTTATAAGTATGGGAAGTGCAAAAAAAGGTCCTCATCATAAGTACTTTAGAGTCTCCATAGACATCCATAGACATCCTTAGGCTAGATGGACAACCATTTTAACTATTTTTGAGCCTCCATAGACTAGATGGACAATCATTTTGCAGAGCCCCAGAGTGTGATGATCTAAACTAGGATATTGGAACCTGCCCCACCATTCCAACAAAAATGATAATATCTACCTAGTTCTAAGCCTCGCGGCCACAAGTATTATTGGTTGTTTCCCATCAAAGAAACCAACTCGATATCTACACCATATATCCACAAATTTTATACATCTCAAAAGTCCCTTCAAATTGACAAATATGACACCACCATTGTTGAGACATGAAAAGTGAAAACCAATGTGGATGACATTACAATCTATTCAATCCAAATTTTCAAATGTTGTCTTGTTGACATAAGGCACCTACCTAGCCTAAAGTTTAAACCATACAAAGATAAACCACCCCAAAGTATTTTGATGCAAATGTGGATGACATTACAATCTATTCAATCAAAATTTTCAAATGTTATCTTATTGACATAAGGCACCTACCTAGTCTAAAGTTTAAACCATACAAAGATAAACCATGCCAAAGTATTTTGATGCAAATTTTGAAAGCATTCGAGTTCTCACAAGTTCTTGCAGAAATTGGGACAATTTGGAAAATGGAAATATTTGCACATTGTTGAATTTCTGATTGAAAACAATTATTTCTAATTAAAAACACGTATTAGGGAGTAGCATACCCTAATATATTATAAGAAATATCTTATGGGAAAATAGAGTGACTTAAAGATATATCTTCAATAACATCTATTGCCTAGTAGCATAACTTAATATACTATAAATAAATCTCACATGAGAAAATAGAGTGACTTAAAGATATATCTTGGAGATGACCATGAAAGAAAACTATAATGAAGGTCTAGACTACTACCAACACAAATGAAAATTAAGAACTATGTGGAACTTTTTATATTTTTTGGAAACCTAATTGTTGCAACAACAACTATTTTAAAAATTGGATGAATTGATAAAGAGATGACACATAATGCTTGTATATTTATGCTTATGTGATTGGTGGGTTATGTTTCTACTTCTTATAAATAGATGATGGCTATTGTAATCCATATAACTTTGGAAGAAGCCTACTATGATAGAAGGACAATATGTTGCTACTTTTCTTCCATATGAAAGCCTTGGCAAGATAGATCACTCTAAAGATTAATTAATAGAGAAAGGGATGCTTGAGTTTGAAGGGCAAGTTAGTGCAAGGAAGGGGCAGCTTAAGAGTGTGTCAAAAATACATAATGGAGTTGAAGGATGAAGATATAGGTTGATTAATTGGAAAAACTAACAGTGAGGTTGATGCTATCTAAATAAGACGAGGAATATAATAGCCTATATGAACATATTTATTTAATTGTATGATAAATATCTTGTAAGTTTTCTATTTCAATATATTTGAATTAATAATGTAATTAATAAACTAATAAATAAATACACTCAAGTAAATGCAATGAATTAAGAGGAAAGTGGATATTCATGAACTGATTTTTATTATTTTACTAGACATTCATCATAATAGAATATAGAAATATAACAAAAAAAAATACCAACTAGCACAACCACATTAATAAATATGGTTGATACATGTTATAGGTATGTAAGTAAATTTGTCACTAATACATATAAACTCAAATCCTAAAAAATTTATCCAACCAAAACCTAAACTGAATTCATTCATTAGATGATTTAGACTAATTGGTCTTCTGAGGAGTAAAGTAGAGCAATGTTAACTTGTTGATGCATGAGCATCCAATTAGGGAGGTGACAGCTGGGCAAGCTATTAAAATTAAATTCACTTTTAGTTTAATTTTATTTTATGTTTAAAAGAAGGTTGTCACAGCCAATGTTTTCCTTTAATTTGAACAGTAGTTAGATTAGAAATTAGTTTTAAATAAGTTAGGAAACAAATACCAGAAACTAGAATGTAACTACATTGTAACTGTAAGTAGTTCCTCAATAGAATGAGGCTACCAACAACTTAAATAGGCAACCCAAAGAAAAAAGGTGGGGTTGCTACCATCGAGAAGAAAAGAGACCAGAGAGCGTAGCTCTGAAATATATTTTTAAGAAGTAAATTGAAGCTTACAGGTATCCATTATTGTTTTCCATAAATGACAAGAATTATGTACTGTGCATAGAAATTAATGATAGAATTGAATGACTATTAATCAAATTGCACATCAAACTAAAGGAGCCAAACACAATAGAAGAAACCATCCAGGTATTTCACAAAAGCATGCTATTGATTTAATAGTGAAAATTTACAATATATGTGTGTGTGTGTGTGTGTGTGTGTGTAAACATTTGTCAAAGTCCATGGTAGCACAAAAAGATAGCATTATGTAACCCCACGCAAGTCCGAGGCACAGAGCCTTCAAAAACCATCCATAACAGTCCTCATACAATCGACACAGACCAAGGAGGGTTCTACACAACCCAGAACAAACCAAACTGAGCAGAGACTGAAGCATTACCAACAGCCAGAGATGGGATACATAAAATTTTTTCCCAAATTCATAAACAAAAGTTACAGCAATGGACACGGTGCATAGGAAGCCACCTATTGACAAACCAACTGAGATCGAGAACAAACAGAGGCATAGCCTAACTGCTACCAACAAAATATATATGACCACATAGCGTAAATAGGAAGGACCCTATCCAGTTTTCTTAAAGTCGGACCAGAAGGACGAAGACCCCAGCATTTTCCCCAAAGACCAAACCCTTGCAACCATCGTGACGAGGGTCGAGTACCTGCACAGACAAATAGAGAATTAGTGAGGCAGCATAACCAGAAACCCATGATAAAGAACAGAGAGGGGGTAGGATGAAAACCCACAGCGGATACCTGAAGAGGAGGTCGGGCTCCATAGCCAAGCCACAAAACTAAGACCGAGAGAGAATAGCCAACGACACCAAAGCCAAGGAAATCCGAGACACAACGACCAAAGGGCCAGTAAATACCGAGACCCAACAGAGCATAAACCACAGCCACAGAGCCACAAGACCACCGTCTACTCACCAGGAGCAAAGCTGTTAGCGAAAGTAAAAGGAAATGAAGAATTGAAACCGAAGCAGAGGAATTACCTCGAGTAGAAGCCGTTAAGCCATCGTCGGGAGAGTTGGGCAGAGGGCCTGGTAAAACAATGCGACCACTGAAACAGTTAAAAACAGTGCCGTCAACCTAGTAAAATCAAATATCTGTGAATAAATACAGAGAAGCTAAGGCATACCCAGGGCGACCACAGAGCCCAAAACCTCCTCACAAAACCATGCAAGAAGCAACCACCAGGTCCAACAAAACACCATCACACAGTTAACAAAACGGTAGAGGACCAGAGCCGAAGAAGGACCCAGAAGATAGCGGGAGGCAGAGCACCATCCTTTCCTTGCAGAACGAACTAGGTAAGAACGCAGGGGAGCAGAACCAAAACTGGTGGAAACATAACCAAATCAACCACAACAAATTGCACCATAGAGCCATGTCACACAGACCGAGACCACCTTGGGACGGAGGAGAATTAATTGCCCATTAAAACCTTACCTAAAACCCCAAGAAAATATGAGCGCGGGGAAAGTTGAACGCAGGTCAACCGCCACTTAGGCTTGCCACCTCGGCGTCTCGGGGATTCTCACCACCTACACTAATAGAGACAAAGGTTGGTGCCAAGCATCTGCTAAGAGATAGAAATCCAAGTCTTCAGAAACCCTTGAGATTGTGGAGGCAAGCAGAGCAGTGTTAATTAATAGAGACAAAGGTTGGTGGCAAGCAACTGTTAAGAGATAGAAACCCAAGTCTTCAGAAACCTTGAGATTGAGGAGGCGACCAGAGCAATGTTAACTACTAGAGACAAAGGCTGGTGCTAAGCAACTGCTAAGATATAGAAAGCCAGGTTGTCAGAGACATGTAGAACACGTATAACTTCTGGCACTAATGTAACAAAACTTGTGTTACTTCATATATATATTTCGATGTTAAATTTAAAAAAAACCCTAAACAAAAAATCCTCCTTTCAAATATGAAAATATTTACATCTCTTTTTCAAACTAACTTTGGTGCAAACTACTTGGTTCAGTATACACCGCTTATTGGGAAAACATGAGAAATTGTGATATCTTTATGTTACTTTGATTACAGATTTATTGGATTGAGTATATATTATAATAGATCCATCTTAAGCAAGAATCTAATATAAGCCTAGAAAGATCATATTTCTTTAGATACAAATTTATTTTAGAGTGCCCAAAAACAATGTATTATTTTTCATTGTTTAAATTGTATTTTTGAATGCTTTAGAGATTACATAATTTTAACTTGTATGTCCAAAAAATCTTAAAATATTTTCTTTTAACATTTTTTTTATGTACAGAGATATATGAAGTTGATATCTACATAAAGTAGTTACCACATATATTCAAATAATTTATTTAAATCAAAGTGTTAAAATATTTTTGAAACTATAAGGTTTAAATATATTACTTATGTCTTTTTTACTTCTAATTATTTTACATAAAATTATATCAAGTCACTTGGACAACTAATTAATCAAGCATAACATGTTTTTTTTCTTTAGTGACTGACATTTTTTTTCTATTTAGAAAATATTTTATTTTTATTTTAAAAAGAACAAGGGCTAACTTCAAGTTGAGCAAGGAAAAATTTACACATGCCTTCACACTGGGTGGCAAAATAAGTCTCTAAAATTATAAAATAAACCTATAAAATAAATTATTTTAATTCAAATAAATCATTTTTAATTTTAATTTTAACTCTTTTTCCCTTCGACTAATAAACCAAAATAAGTATAAAAGTTGAAAGTGTAGTAAACCAAAATAAGTATAAAAGTTGAAAGTGTAGACCATAATTCTCCAATTACATCCAAATTTGAAAACTCTTTGGTAAATCCAAAAACCATTAACATGACTGTCATATCCGCGACTGAGATATGTAGCGGATAAAAAAGTCGAACCTAAAACATTAAGGGCCATGCTCGTCCCACATAATTCAGATTTATCGCCTTCACATTTAAACGATACGATTCTAATCAAGTTAATGGCCACTTAAATCATATTTAAATTTCGTTTGTTACTTTTGGATTTGAAATTGAAAAAACTCGTTTAAATATTTTTCATATTATTTGTTAGATAATATATTACATTAAAAATATTTTTTAAATTAAATTGGGTTCACAAATTTATTTGAAAATCAAAATAAAAATTCAACTGTAAATAAAGAAAATATGATAACACTTTACTTTAAATATATAATCAGCCGCATTAAATTCCACAGTCAACTAATTACCATCAAGGTTAAGTTCCATATTCAAATGTGTAGTAAATGGAATATATATAAATCTCACTATAAAAACTCCCACTTAGCTCGAACTCCAGCGAGGATTGCATTCAGCAAGACTGCAGAACTGCTGATGTACAGTCCACAGCTATCATACCACCAGTTCAGTTGGCTTTCCTGTGAATATGGATGGGCTCTCAAGAGGATATCGATGCCTATAATCACTTTCATCCAAACTAGGCATTGCACAGCACTGTATATCCATCTCCCAAAAAAAGTTATACCCACAACTCCAGCTATTGCACTACAGACAACCATACAAAGTATTTGCAGAACAATGATGGCACAAATGATAAGAGTAACCTTCCTATAATTTCTCCCCTAAAACCAGTCACTCTTCTGATTTGCAAACATAAATTCAAATCAAAGACATCCATGATCAAAGCAATACAAATGCCAATCAATATGACAGCAATCCTTGGTTTAGACGGCGGCATAGAATGCGTATGATACCATTTGTTGGCGCCTCCTTCCAATGCAATCAACACCATCCAGCTAATACTGCAAATCCCGGACACAACCATGTTTGGATCGTGTGACAGTACCCATGTTTGAAGAGGATGTCTAAAGAACAACACTTGGCACACATTGGTCTTCCTCGTATTGGATTTGACGCGAGTTCTGCTTAGAAACAAATGGGGCCAAAATTCACAATATCTTCCTTGAAAATAACGTTGCAGTGCCAACGCGGAAAGCAAATCGCTGGAGAAACCATCCACTTTGAACCAGAAAGTTAGTACAAGGGCCGTTGACAGCATTGCCAACTTTGGCACTAGAATCAAGGAAGCAAACCTGTAATTTTCTTCTGCGTCGCATTCTCCATTCCCATCCTGGTAATTTTTGAGGGCAGAAGAAGCGTTGGTTCTGCCTTTTCTGATAACGGCACCTCGGAATTCTTCATCCTCAGGCTTCAAAAATTTTATCAGCTGATTCGTCCACTCATCATCGCTGGCTGAACGCAGTGGAATGCAGATGCAAGCACCCACTTTATGGATGGAATTAAGATCAAGTATTTCACAGACCGCAGCAGGGGACTCCACCTGGGAGTCACCCTCTCTCAATCCATCATTCTCCACATGCAACAGGCCGTGGTTGCAGCCATGGCAACCATTTCTCAGGCATCGCAGAGATGGGAGCAGGCTCAGAGAAGCAGACAGTTTTTTCACTGTTCCGGGCATCCGACGAACAAGCATCATCGTGATATCTTCTACTGTATCGAAGACAATGCATCCGCATCTACCGTTATGATTTTCTGTGCAGGTATCTGTGCACATCTCTACAGGTACTTGTACAGATTGTAAAGGGAGGCAGTGCAAAAAGATAGATTGCACACCATGAAGGTTGGAAACATACCTCATGAACTTCTTTGTTGAACCAGAGGGCATGGGCATCTGGAATGATAACATAACAACCGAACATTCCTGTAGCTCTCCCCTATTCGTCGTCAGTACATTCAACCCATTTATATTCTTCAATTTCTCAGCTCTGTGGTTTTCCCTTACCTTTTTGTATACATAATACTTGCCTCTTAAAATAATTGTAATGAAAGCCGCTAAATTGGCTACACATGTGAGCTGTATATCTGAAAGATTAGCAGAACCTGTTAGAGCTTCACTTACCTGTCCAAATGCAAGACCACAGAGGGAACCCAACCAGCACAGGAGTGTTATAATAAACAAGTGCATCACATATTGGATTCCTCGGAACAAATCCATTGTTGAATAAGATCCAAATCAAAGGAAGAAATGGATTTCCCAGAACACTCACTGTTGGTACTCCAACTCTGACTTGAGTGCCAGAAAATTTATATAGCCAAGTTGCTTCGATACATAACACCAATGAATTCCGACATAGCGCAGCTGCAGAGTATTTATATTTAATACATTGGTGGAGATCTTCCGCGAAGTTACTTTAGATCGGTATAGAGGTCTGCAATGCTGCTTCGCGGAATTTCTTGGTTAAATAAAAATAAAATTACTAAACAAAGAGCCGTATACAGGGTTGTAATTGTTCTCCGTTTTTAGGGTTTTTTTAAGAATTTTTTTTGGTCAAATTACAAGTTTAATTTGTGATTTTTAACAAATTTTCAAAACATTAAATCCATTATACATTAAAATTTAAATTTCAAACACGTTTTTTACTTAAAAAAAAAAATCAAATTCCTATCCCTCTGATACAAACCACCAATAGAAATTTCCCTTCCCGGAAAGTCCTCACCAATGTCCATCCATCCAGCAGCCGGGTGGATATTGCTCGCCATTGGAGCAAATGCCGTAATAATCCAATGTCATATTAGATTCATCGATGGGGATGTTTCAGGAAATGTGAGTACAATATCAAGAGAAAGTCATATACAGGGCAGTCTTGAATTTGACAGGGCAAAAATGGCCATCGTAAGGTGTTTTGCGCCCGTCCAAAGCTGAATCGGAAGTATCTGAACGTCTTTTCAATGGTTTATGATTTTTGTAAAAAGTTGGTAATTTTTGTCGGCATATTGGCTTCAGCACGCATAACTTGTAGGTTAACCTACAAGTTACTTGTGATAACCTCAAAGATGATGGCGATGGATGAAGTGACAAGTCTTTGTACATAGAGTCACGTACCTTCTTTTACTTTGGAGTTTAGACGCTGCCAACTCCAGATCGGAAATTTAGCGTTTATCAAATTATTGTGTTTTCACATCTCATGGAAGGCTTTTTTACGAAGAAAATCAGTGTTTTTTTCATTTATGTGCTAGACCCTATATTTCGGAAAATGTTCAAAAATAATTTTTGAGATTCCATTCCTCCCAACATTGACAAGTTTTGATATCATAAATTATAATTATTTTTTTATTATTATTTTTTATTAAAGGTTTATAACTAATCATTTATCATTTTAATTTTTTATGATGAGTAAAGTTTCTACTCAAAGCATTGCAAAACATTAAAAATAATTTTCATCTAAAGAAATTTACTGTGGAAATCAATATTCTCTCCAGTTATAATTTAGTTAGTTTTAGGTTTTTTTTGCTTCCTTTTTTATAACATGAGATGTGCCATGAAGTAAGTGCTTTGATGTTTAATGACATTTACCAACATTTCACTTATATAGTTGCATTAGTAATCAATGTTAATGTCAGCCCACAACTCATAAGTATTAAACCACCAATGACCAACCTTGCCTAACATTTGATTAATATCTAACTAATTTATCCTTAGTTCCCATCTCACTCAGAACTAACTCTTAACTAATCACTAACCCACAAACCCCAAAGTTGATAACCTCCTACCTTAACTAAACTCTAAGATGTGATAGTACAAAAGTACCTATACATGTTTAATACTATGGTCTAATTGGTAACTAACATATAACCCATTAATCCATATCCCCTAATGATGCATGAGCATTTCTACAAGTCAACTAGGCGTAGGAGATATTTCCACATATATTTAAGGGAGTGGGTTCCTTTTAACACCAATTTATGTAATTAAATATAGGGATTTGTTTTTTTGGTTGAAATGTAGATTTACTTAAGAAATGAGGAAATAATTCCTTATGAACATGTAACATATTATTTGAGGAGAGTTGTTAAGGAGTTACAAGTTATAGGCCTAGATTTGATATTTTCCTTGTATAGAAGAATAGATCCACCTTTAGTGGATCTCAACAAAATCATTCTATTGTATATAGACAAATCTATAAAGAAAAGAGAATAAAGAAAAGAATAGGTAATAGCGAAGAGAGGCTAAGGGAAGAAGAGAGGTTTGAGAGTAAGAGTTGTAACATACCCAAGCCATTTGACATTTGAGGAATGGGGTAGAAAAAAAATCATTCAACTATCCTCCTTCGATGTGTTTGCACACTCCTTGCAATCAAATTGGTCAAGATAATAGTCCTTGAATCCTATGCTCGGCACTTCCTTCGAATCAACGAGATCAAATAATCATTATTAAACTCGTAGAATTACAGTGGAAGGATTATAAAGGGAAACTATCACAAAACCACTTCTGGGCCCTTTTATCTTTGTTCAATCTCGCAACCCCGGGTCCCTGGAACTCTTGGAAATGAAATTAAAATTCCCTTATGGGATTCCAACCTCTTGGGCTATCCCATTACTCGTCCTTATTACCCCGGATCCATGACTATTCTTAAAATTCAATTACAAATAGCTATAGGCTTTCGATCTTCTGGGATGGCCCCATGTATTCTTTACGAGGAAAACCTCGCCACACAATCACTGCCTTACGTGCAACACAACCTCAATGATTTTATTAAAATACTTTCAAGCTAACTGTCTTGGGTAATAGAGAACTCTGTCAGCCCACGCATCGTCAACTAACATTCTAGGCACCCTGTTGCTCAATTTAAATATCTTATGGGATCACTGATCTCCGGGCTAAACCACCTTCAGGCAACTCCCTTTAGGCTGACGAATTGGGGTAATGGAAATAAATTTTTTTCACTGTGTTTTGAGAGTCCCTCGCCCCAACACTATTTAAATTTGACTTCTTGACGTTCCATTAAAATAACTTATGTGATTCGGGTTCTCAGGGATTTCTAGGCCACGTCATCATTCGCTCGACCAATCGCAAAGGGGAGATTTGGTCGCGCCAATAAGAATATTTCTTAGTTAGGATTTTGATGTGCAAAGGGATATGTATATCCAATCCTTTCTTATATGTCCAAGACTCAGCTTCTTTGCATTGCAACGAGTCCTTCCTCTCAATCTTTGCCACGGCTTGCCCAAGGGATATCAATTGGGGCTTATATGATGTGTCCAAAGGGGTTCTCCACGATCGCCCCAAAGACCAGATCTTCTACTGCACAAGCTTCCTTGATTCAACCTTCTTAACCATGACTCTATCTCATTGGTCTATTAGACCTCCAAATCCACATCAAGGCTTTGTAATCATGCCAGTGGCTAATTAAGGTGTTCCAAGAGGCTAGCCTCATGAGCTTGGGTGGTAAATTATCCAATGGGTTATTAGCTTATGGGTCTTCCTTGTCCTCAGATAAGGAATTCCACATATCGTGGTCTAGGCACTCCTGCATCTATTACCTACCACGGGCTTAGCGTGGGCTCCTCAGAGGTTCCCACCTTTCCTACCACACACAAACCATACCTGAATCCATGTCGAGCATATAAGCATCTCCATGGCACCACACAGATTCTTTTGGTTCCTTACCGACAACAATAATACATCATCGACACATATCTAGATTGCTGAGAATGCAAGATTGAAGGAAATTTAGGTAACGTTGATGGGCTCAACTAGCCCCAGGGGAAACTTCCCTCAACATTAATGCATTTCTTGCCATGCGACACAGCAACTTGTAACTTGGCAAACAAATGGTTGTAAGCAAATGCAGACCCTGCTAAGTAGAGGGCCTTTCATGTAATATTTATATTAATAGAGGGTCTCTGAATCCACTGCTTTCAAGTTTTATTTCAATGCCCTTATTGCCTTTGTGATCTCTTCAGGTCTTCCTTGGTTGCTGCTTTAGGATGGCCACTTATCAAGTTATTACAAAGTTCCAAAGCCTACCATCTCAACCCATAACCTCTAGGGGACCCAAGATGTTCCAGGACTCTAGAGATTCCATCTCAACCCACAACGTGTAGCGACCCAAGTTGTTGCAGGGCTCTAGAGACCTTTGTCTCAACACACAACCTCCAAGGGCCCAAGCTATTACAGGGCTTCAAGGATACTATTTCAACCCACAACCTCCAGGGAGCCCAAGTTGTTACAACGCTCCAGAGATTAGAAACTCAACCAACAGCCTCTAGGGACAGAGAATAAATCCCCTTCTATTCTCTTCTCTTTAGAGCTACCTTCTCAAAGTTGTCATTGAATGCCCAATTCCTACCTTCTCCTCCACCTATGCTTGCCTATAGCATAATATCTCTCCCCTAATGGTCTCCTTCCCCTTTTCCTTTTCTTTTTATATGAATTCCTCCTTTTTTCCTTGTGCTTGTCTCCTTGGCCTCTTTTCCAAGCTACCATTTATTATTGCGTTCTTGTTGCCTTGGAGTTTGTAGTCCCTTCCATAAAATCTTTGTCCTCTTTTCTTTGTTTTTGTTCCTTAAGAAACACGGGCCTGAGTAATTTCTCTTACAACCCATTTAATTTCAAGAGCTAATTCATTAAATTCATGCACCATCCATCCTTTAATGGTTTTCCTACAATTCAGGTTGCTTCCTCTACACAAGAAACCACAACATCCCAAGTAAACAATCCTCCTCCTCAGCTATGGAATTTGTGTCCCTTTGACTCAGTCCCCCCCTCTTGCCCTTTTTTATTTATTTCACCTATAACTCTAAAATATGTATAGTTTAGTTTATGGAATGACCCTAGGTGGGGCTGTGACATTCCCCTCCCCCTTGAGGGAACACCACCCTCAGTTTTCAATTTCCCATATTGAACACCATAATTAAAATACAACACATATTGTTTCATGGAGCTTTATACACACAACTCTATACAATATTTACAATTATACATACATTGGCTTTAACCAATGAACAAGAAGGGATAATCAACTTTCATGGCATCATTCATTTCCCAAGTGGCCTCCTCTGGCCCAAAGTGCTTTCGCTGCACCTTAACTTGTTCTATGGCTCAATTTTGGAGCTTGAGACTCTTTCAGTTTAGAAGGCACACTAGCTCTAGTTGGAACTCTCCCTTTGGTTCCATTTGTAGCACAAACCAATACATCACATGATTAGAATCTTGTAAATACCTTTTAAGTAAAACATGGAAAACGTCATGAAATCTAACTAATAGAGGTAAAGCCAAGCTATATGCTACTGGTCCAATCCTCTCAAGGATTTCAAATGGACCACAATACAGTGATGCCAACTTGACACATGTCCCCATCCTTAGGGAACTTTTCTTGGGTTTAGTTCTTAGGTAAACACGTTCCCCAACTTGGAACTCTTTGTGTACCCTATGTTTATTTGCATATCTTTTATGTCTATCTTGTGCCACTTTCAAGTTTTTCTTTATGATTTGAACTTGTTTTTCCATAGCCTTAAGCATATCATTTCCTACACGGACCCTATTAATGGGATCAATCCAACTAATAGGAGTGTTATAGCTCCTTCCATACAATGCCTCAAAGTGGATCATCTTTATGGACTCTTGGTGTTCGTTATTGTATGCAAATTCCACAAGTGGAAGATATTCTTCCCATTTCTTGGGTTGATGCATCACATACATCCTTAACATGTCCTTAAGGATCTGATTGATCCTCTCTATTTTCCCATCTATATGTGGATGATATAGGATATACTAAATGCTAATTGTGTACCGAATACTACAAATAGTTCCTACCAAAACCTGGAACTGAACCTAACATCTCTATCTGACACAATCTTCTTAGGGATCCCATGTAACCTCACCATCTCCTTTATGAGTATTTGTGTTATGTCACAAGAGGAATTGGTTGATTTGACTGCCACAAGATGAGCTACCTTGTTAAGCTTATCCACCACTACCATCATTGCATCATGCTGCTTATATGTGTTGGGAAATATTATAATGAAATCCATAGAAATTACCTCCCACTTCCATTCTGGAATAGGGATAGGTTGCAGCAATCCTAAAGGATTTTTGCATTCGACCTTTACCTATTGGCATTCTATGCATTTTTCTACGAAATCTACTACTTCCTTCTTCAAATTCGGCTAGTGATAGTGCTTTTTAATGGATGTAATGATCTTTTAATACCTTGGCTGGCCTAAATAAGGCTAAGCATGGAACTCTTTCATTATTATTCTTTTCATTTCATCACTGTTAGGCACATAAATGTTTCCTTTGAATCTTACTAGGTCGTCCTCAACAAGGTGATATCCTTCATCCTCACCACTTTGCCACAACCTTTATTTCATTTGATGGTATTTTTCATCCTGTTGTACAATGATTTTGATTCTTTCTTCTAGATTTGTTTCATATGAACTTATAGTTTCCAAGTGATTTACTTGGATTCTTCTGCTCAAAGCATCAACAACCTTGTTTTCTTACCTTTTATGTACTTAATTTCAAAGTCAAATTCATTGATCGTGGCCAGCCATATTACTTTCCTAGCATTCAACTTTAATTTTCCAAACAAATATTTAAGCCCACTATGGTAAAAAATGAGTATAAACTTCCTACCAAGGAACTAATTCCTCCACATTTTTAATGCATGAATGATGACACCGAATTCTAAATCATGTGTCACATAATTTACCTTAAACTTATTTAACTTTCGAGACTCATAACGCACGACTTGTCCTTCCTGCATTAAGAATCCACTAAGTCCCCCTTTGTAGACATATGTACACACCACGAAATTCTTGTTAGGATCTGCAATTCTCAACACTGGTGCACTGGTGAGCAATCATTTTAACCGCTCAAAGCTTTCTACACACTCTACATTCCACTCAAATATTTTCCCTTTTCTCTGCAAAGTTGTAATGGGATGGCCTATTTTCAAGAAATTGTGAATAAATCTACTATAATATCCTGTCAATCCCATGAACAATCTAAGGTCATCCACATTCTTTGTGGTTGGCCACTCTCTTAATGATTTGATCTTTTCGAGGTCAATTGATATGCCTTCCTTGGAGACGATCTGCCCTAAGAAATGTATCTGTGGCTGGAAGAAGTCACACTTACTAATATTTGTATAGAGCTTATGTTCTCTCAACATTTGTAACACTGTAGCCATATGGTTTTCATGTTCTTCTTCCATTTTTTAATAAACCAATATGTCATCAACAAACACAATGACAAACTTGTCCAAATAAGGACACAACACTTCGTTCATGAGGCACATGAATGTGACAGGGGTGTTAATCATCCCAAAGGGAACCAATACAAATTCATAGTGCCCAATCTTGTTCTGAAAGCAGTTTTATGAATGTCTTCCTCCTTGATTCTTACTTGATGGTAGCATGACCTCAAGTCAAATTTGGAGAAAATTTCTACTGCCCTTAACGGGTCAAAGAGATCATCAATCCTGGAAAATGGGTACCTATTCTTGATGGTTACCTTATTCAGTTGTCTATAATCAATGCATAATATAAGGGTTCCATCTTTCTTCTTTACAAATAATATCGGTCCTTCCTAAGGGGACACACTTGATATTATAGAACCCTTGTCAAGCATTTCCTTTAGATGAAATTTTATTAACCAACTTTCGGATGCTCATCCTATGTGGAGCCTTAGATGTTGGTGTTGCTCTAGGTACTAGCTCAATAGAAAAATGTATCTCTCTGTGAGGAGGCAATCCAGGAGCCTCCACTGGAAAGACATGCACATACTATTGCAAAATAGGGTACTTTTGAAGAAATTCAACTTCCTCCTCTTTTGTTTCTCTGTCAGCTTCCTCATTCTTCAAAATTTGTACTATAAACAACATGCATCCTTTTCTGTTGTTGAGTCTGGATTGCATACCAGTGATCAACCTCATTGATATGGGTTTTTTCTTGCCTTGCAACACTCTTTCTTTCCCTTTCTCATACAAGCATTCTATTGTTTTTTCATAGAAATCTATCTTGGTTCGGTGTAAGTACAACCATTCCATGCCGAGTAATATATACTAACCACCCAATGATAACACATTCATGTGGGTTGTTGTGGGCATGCCACTAAGATCAAATGCACATGACTTTACTAAATTGTTGGTTCTTCTCCTTGTCCCCGTTCCCAATTGAATCAACCAAGACACATGTTTTGGGATATCTTCTTTACATACTTGGATATTTTCTACAAACAATGGATACTTTGGATAATCCAAATATTCATATTTTTGTTTTTTTACTATCCACATATGCACTGATGATCAGTGCTCAAAATTAGGCTAAAAAATCGAAGTGTTATATTTTTTTTAAACTTAGCTTCAAATCGAAGAGCTTATCATTCTGATTCCAATGGTGTGAATGACACTCAAATCCGAGTTCATATGCAGAAGTTAGAGCAAGTCAAATTTCAGATTTGACTTACTCATGGCAAGATGGGATTACGTCGCAGGTTCCTTTAGTGAATGAGGAGGTGCCAAGTGGTAGGATGCCATTGGCCCCAACATATCGCAAATTGTATGTCGTAGGTGGATAGTGTTAAAAATCAGCCCCATAACAATGAGGGATTGCGATGCAATAAATCATAATCCCAATTCACAAGACAAGGGAAAGGTTTTAAAGGCTATGTAGGTATTAACCCCGTACAAAAATTACCTGCATACAAAGTCTAAAACACAAAAAATAAACAAGGCAAGAGCATAACACATAAAACACATGTACACAGATATTTTCCCCTAGATCCCAAAACCGAGACTAACAGCTTGATTTTCCATTATGTTCCTTTCAATGTTACAATACATATTTATACAGGCCGAAGCATCCAATACCATGGATCGAAAACCATCGTGTCCAAAACCATGTGCGAAAAACATGCACAAAACCATAGGTAGGTCTACCCAACCTAATACAGGGTCCTAAAAACAAAATTTCCTGGAGCGCTACCCCATACCCCATAGAGGGGGGTTACCTACACCCCTCAAACCCCTTGTGACACACCCACTACACAATCGGCGCAACGAAGGGGGGCAGACTCTAACTCCTAGGTTAACTACGTGGGCTAGTCATGGAAGGAATATAACACAACCCAACATTCTCCAACTTGTTGTTTTCCTTCCAAAAGAGGCCACAAGAGAGCTTAGTCATTTATCCAGCCCTGGAACGCCCATTGTTTCTCTACACCAAGATAACTTCTCAGAGCTCATAGATTTTGTCAATGCATCTGTAGTATTCTTCAAAGTGTCCACGTTTACTAGCAACACCTTTTTTTCTTCTATCACATCCCTCACAAAGTGATACTGAACATCAATGTGCTTTGTCTTTGAATGATATGTAGGATTCTTTGCCAAGAAAATTGCACTTTGGCTGTCACATTCTATCCTTATAGCTCCCTTTACTAACCCCATACTTGAACACAATCTCTGCAACGAAACTTCTTCCTTGCTTGCATGAGTGGCCGCCATGTATTCTACCTTTGTAGTTGATAGTGCCACTACAGATTGTTTCTTACTCATCCAACTGACTGCACCTCCAAATATATTAAATACATACCCACTTGTAGATCATCTCTGATCCAGATCTCTAGCCCAGTCTGCATCAACAAAGCCACGAATATCCATCACTTTGTCCAATCCTGGTCTTCCTTGGTAGCACAAACCATAATCACTAGTGCCACGCAAATACCTGGAAAATCACTTCGCTGCTATCCAGTGCTCCTTCATTGGTTTTGACATAAAATTACTCAATACTCCCACTGCATGTGCAATGTCTAGTCTAGTACAAACCATTACATACATCAGGTTACCAACTGCACTTGCATTTGGAACACGAGACATGTCCTCTTCCTCTTCTCGTGTCTTGGGACACTGTTCAACAGATAACCTCACACCTACAGGGATAGGAACCTTCACCAATTTACTATCATGCATATTAAACCTCTGCAATATTGTCTCAACATACTTCCTCTGGTTTAACGAGAGCTTCCTCTTTTTTTGGTCTCTTTTAATTTCCATGCCCAAAATATAGTTTGCAGCACCAAGATCTTTCATGTCGAATTTGGGGGACAATTGGGTCTTCAAATCCTAGATAATTTATTTGTCATTTCCAACCAGCAACATATCATCCACATACAAGACCAGATAAATAACACAGTCACAAATTAATTTAAAATACACACAATGATCTACTTTGGTTCTGGTGAAGCCAAGTCCCCGTATAAATGTATCAAATTTCTGATACCACATCCTTGGTGACTATTTTAACCCATACAAAGACTTCTTTAACTTGCATACCATTTCTTTCTTACCCATCACCACAAAACCTTCAGGTTGCTTCATGTAGATCTCCTCTTCCAGATCCCCCTGAAGAAATGTTGTCTTCACATCCATCTGTTCTACCTCAAAATAAAAAGCAACAACAACAGATAAAAGTAATCTAATAGAAGCTACCTTGGCAATAGGAGAATAAATATCACCAAAATCAATTCCTGGCACTTGAGAATAACCTTTTGCTACCAACCGAGCTTTGTATTTCTCCACCTTTCCTTCTGCATTTGTCTTCTTCTTGAACACCCATTTGCTGCTAATGGGTTTCCTTCCAGCTGGCAACTCCACCAGATCCCAAGCCTCATTTTTGTGTAAAGATGCCATCTCATCAACCATGGCCTCTTTCCAGAGTTTTCCATCCTCTGAATCTACTGCTTCCTTCATAGTTCTGGGATCATCATCAGTAATAGATAAAGCAAAATTTGAACGGAAAGCAGATGGACTATACTTTTCTATCTGCCTTCTTTCTCAAACTGATCTTCTTACACCCGGAGTTTGTGGCTCTTCATCTTCTGATTCCTCCTTTGTTGTAGAGTCTGATTCTTCCTCCTTTAGCTCAAACTCTATATTCTCAGGTTCCTTTGGTTAGACTTCATGTTTAATAACATCTTTCACCTCTCTGAACACCACATCTCGGTTGTACACAACCTTCCTTGTTGTTGGTTTCCAAAGCTTATAACCCTTTAAACCATCCTTATACCCAATAAAGATGCACTTTTCAAATTTACTATCCAACTTGGTTCATTTCTCCTTTGGAACATGTACATATGCATCACATCCAAATACCCTCAGATGTGAAAGAGAGGGTTTTGTATGAGTCCATACCTCTTGTGGAGTGTTATCCTCCAACGTTGATGAAGGTGAGCTATTGACCAGGTAACATGCTGTCTCCACTGTCTCTGCCTAGAATTCTTGTCTTAACCCAGCACCACTGAGCATGCTTCTTACCCTTTCTATCAACGTCTTGTTCATTCTTTCTACAACTCCATTTTTCTGAGGTGTATATGGAGTAGTCTTTGTTGGACACCTAATCCTCAATGGGTTAGTGTGGAAGCCGAATGGACAAAAGGAGTCCAAGAGACCTTGGGATGTGAAACCCAATGGTCACAACAATGTACTATAAATGTATATCTTCTGTTAATAAAAAATGTATTCTCATGATTTATCATTCATATTGTTCTTGCTCCCATGTGTGTCTAACATGGTATCAGAGCAGGCGTATTCCTGCCCTGCATAATTATTTTTGAGCCATTTGTTTTATGGCCCTTATGTGTATGTGCAGATCATTTCATGAATATTTCTTCAGCACAAATTTAGCTGCAACCTGATTATACTGCTGCTGGTGTCTGTTGTCCATAAAATTTGCTGCCCCTCTGTCTGATTGTTCAATTCTCTGACTGTCATAAACATTTCAAAAAGGGCATTTTTGCACCTACGCCTCCATTGATTATTCTGTGCTCAGATCTGAAATAATTTGCCTGTGCCTTATTCCGGTGCTGCCTCATAACACATTTGTCCATACTGTCCAGACAGAAGCGCTGTACATTAATAAAAAAAAAAAATGTGAATAGCGCTGTCATTTTGAAACGTTTGCGTTGTCTTTGTGAATGGCTTGACATGACCTGATTCAACGTTGTGTAGTGGTATTATTGAATGGTATGTGTGTCATGGTAACATTTGTTTTATTGAATGGGTTAATGCAGTTGAGTGATAACGATGTCCATAACTGTTGAATGCATGTTGAATATTAACGCGGTGCCGACAAAAGGAGTTCATTCCATATGCCTGTGCGTTTTGAAGACTGTGGGTTTTGAATGTTGCGCGTTTATATGATATTAACACTGTGCCCGTCCAAGATTTGAATGATATTGAATTGTGCTTTGAATGCGCATCTACTGGATTTGAATGTTGTTGAACTGTGCGTTGAACAGCGTACAAGTTTGTCATGTGTTTGTGATTGTTTTTGACAAAGGGATTTTGTGCCAAGGGGATATTCCTACCATTTCCTGGGAAAACAATCCAGAAGAAAAATAACGTGCGAGTTTAAAAGTTCCATAGAGATCAATTCTCGATAATTAATGGTGATGAGATTTTTAGATTTACAAATCCATTGGTTCAACGCTTATTCCGTGAACTTGTTGCAAATGAAAATGGGACATCAAATCACATCATTGAAGATATTCACCTGAATGGAGAGATTCTGCAGTCAAGTATTGGGAGAAACTGCCAACTACAACAATAGAAGAATTAATAATAAGGAAACGCTTCAGGCTTGGTAAACAGAGGGTTGTTCGTGTTGCATGTCTAGACTCTCCTAAACTTAAAATCGATTGTGGTATACCTGTAATGGTAATTGAGAATGACAATAGTATTCTGATAAATAATAAAGGCACTGCCAGCAGGCCATTCATTTAGCTTTATAGGTTTAATGGAGCACTGTCTGCGGTGGTCGGTCCCTCCTTCAGTGCCGGGGTTACCTCCCGTTTCGATGTAAATGAAGTAGTAACTGTGGCGATCGGTACCTCTTCGAAAACATCAAAAGCTTCAAAGGTTCATTTTTGTGTTGTTCAGGAAGATAGGGCAGCAGACAGTTTACCCTCCAAGTTCTCGCATCAATACCAGAAATTTCGCACGCTCCAACAACCTTGGTTTGCCAGTGGCGGCTGTTTATTTCAATGCTCAGAAGGAAACATCAAAAGACATGGATGGATTAGACATCCACGTTTATCAGATGAACTACCATAATGTGCGCTCTATGCTTTATTCTTGTCTCAAATTAATTCGGTAGAAACAAGCGCGTGAATCCGTGTAAACCAGACACTTCTCTGGCAAAGCAGAAGCGTGGTGATAGTTGTGGGATTCGAACTCCAGATCTGAAAGATATGAGGGTTTTGTGATTTTTGCACGTCTGAAGGGTTGCGTAAAACGTTGCTAGTTGTATGAATTTCGTTGATCCTATCAATAGTCATTGTCTAAGATTAAGCCACACATGTTAAGATTGTGCTCTCTGCTTTAGATGGGTGTTAGCATACGTGCATTTTGGAAGGTTGTGAGATTCCATAAAAGCACACAACTCCATTTTTAAGCTCTAGATTCAATATCTTAAGGGCTTTTCCACTGTGTTTCAAGCCATTTACATTTAACCTCTGAAAGTTGGGTGCTCTCGCACAGGCCTCCTAAACCGCCCATAAGTATAAAGTCCCTGAGACAATTCAAAAAGTAACGCATTTTGCCTACTATGGTTACTTCATGTAAATAAAGTGCAGGAAATTGAAGTTGTCAGCAAGCCCATGCCTAAACGATGGCATCTGGCTCCAAGAAGGTAGTGTTGTAGATTGACATAAATTAAAAACAAGGCACTGAAAATACCAGTTGCGCCTTGTGGGTGAGGAAGGATTAGCTCCAGTTGAGGTTCTCATGAACAGGACATGAATTCAATTTTTTAAACAGGTTTTGGTAGTATTTATTTATGTCTTTACATGTACCATTTTGCATTGGGAATCTACATTTTGAGTTTCTCTCCAACAGTTTAAGCTCACTATTTTTAGCCAAATTTTTAAGTGGTATATGTTGAAAGTTGGTCTTAACGGTTGCTCCAAAGCCTACCATTAAGGCTTGATATTGTTTGTAGAAGAAGATATTGCATAATTGCTCACACTCTTTACTTGCCCACTGCTAAGAAAAATGGCTAAGCTTGAAAGAATATTAGAGTTATTGAGAACTCTAATCGTATCCACTATTGACAGCGCAATCATAATAAACAAAGACATTATTGCTGACATTCAAAAATGTATACAAAATGCACAAGAAAAGATAGAATTTTTGCATCTTGAATCTCAGCTACAGCAAGAAGAATTGAAACAGAGGAGTCATTCTGAACATGTTTCTGTTCAAAACATTGAGACTGCAACCCATCAACAGCAAGTCAATAATGTTACAGTTCATTCAAATAAAGTAGCAACTGTACATGCAGATGCAGAAACTCAGTCTGCACTTCCCAAGCCCATCATCAGACCTTGGGAATAACTTGTCCACAACAAGCACAAAACTGGTCTTGGATATGACAAGGAGTTGTCCTTTCATATTCCAGACTACTCAAAACCCATTCAGTTTCAGAGTGTTGGTTTCATTCATGACAGTTCACTTGCTCCTCATGATAGTTCAGCGTCAGCTGTTCCAGACTCTACCCCTCTTCCACAGCAACAACAACAACAAATCGTGAAATGCCAACACTGTGATCGAGTTGGCCATCTGAAAGATCATTGTTTTGATCTTCATCCATGTAAGCACTGTGATAAAACCAGTCATTCTTCAAACAGATGCTTCAAAAACAAACGTCCTGCAAGAACAAAGATTCATCTTGGATGGATCACTTCTTGGCAATGGGCATCAACAGCCAAGAAGATATTCCAAACACATGTCAGAACTTGTTCCGGAGTATTGAAAAGTCTTTTAGTTGAGTTTTCCCCAGCATCTCACCTTGTATCTGACAAGGGGGAAATGATGGTCATCTACAAGCTTCAAAGCCACATCAAGCGAGCCTGAGCCATAACCTGCCACACCAGTTTTAGAGTTGTAGCCAGAGACAGATTCCCTTGAACATGCCTTCAGTCGGCAATCTGGGACACTTCCTCTAGCAGAATACTTCAACTTCTTGCCAGTTTTGGAAGAATTCCAAGAAAAAAATTGAGAACACTTCCTCTAGCAGAAGACTCCAGCTTCTTTCCAGTTTTGGAAGAGTTCTAGGAATTTCATTAAGCATTCCAGAGTTGTTGGTTATCCTTAAACCATCACAGGTTGAGACTTCCCTTTTCAGGTTGAAGTTCTCCCGCCCTTTATACCAACATTTCATAGAGCACATTCAGCCTAGTGCTGCCATGCATATTTGCACATTTTTGTATTACAACTCTTTTCTTGGACTCATACATAACCCTTCGGATTAAGGGGGGGAATGTTGGACACCTAATCCTAATGGGTTAGTGTGGGAAGCTGAATGGACAAAAGGAGTCCAAGAGACCTTGGGATGTGAAACCCAACGGTCACAACAATGTACTATAAATGTATATCTTCTGTTAATAAAAAATGTATTCTCATGATTTATCATTCATATTGTTCTTGCTCCCATGTGTGTCTAACAGTCTTCTGCCATGCTATACCACACTTCTTACAGAATTCTTCAAATTCCTTACTACAAAACTCTCCACCATTATTTTTCCTCAGCACCTTTATCTTCTTCTATGTCTAGTTTTCCACCAAAGCCTTAAATTCTTCAAACCTGACAAAGAATTCAGATTTCTTCTTAAGGAAATATATCCATGTATTCCTTGAGAAGTCATCTATAAATGATACATAGTACACAGACTTACCTAGTGATGGAACCTTCACAAGTCCAAACACATCACTATGTACAAGCTCTAATATCTGTTGCGCCCTCTTACCACCAGAGGGGAAACTCACCCGATTCTGCTTCCCATATACAAAATTTTCACATAAATCAAAATCTAGAGAGCTCTTACTCATACCTTCTACCATATCTTTACCATGAAGTATTCGAAGGCCCTTCTCTCCAATATGTCCAAGCCTTTGATACCACAGCATGGTCTTCTCTCCCGAGACCACTAGATTTTCTGCTCCACTTTCAAGAACCACAAAATTGTTGCACACATCAACAACAGTGCTACCTTGCAGCTTGTATAGAGTTCCAGTCCAAACTCCCAGCATAAATACCAGTGCTCCTTGAACCATCTTGTAGTTATCCTTCTTGAACACTGTTTTTACACCTGCATCATCCAACTTGCTTACAGAAATCATATTTCTGGCTAATGCAGGAATATGCAGAACACCCAAAAGTGTTCTAACCCATCCACCTTGCAACTTCAACTTTACTTTTCCGTGACCAATTATTCTAGCCTTCCTATCATCCCCTAAGAAGACATCACCACCATTGTATTTATCATACTCGCAGAACCACTCTCTATGGGGAGTGAATTGAAAAGATGCACCTGAGTCAATCAACCATGCCTCATGATCTACATGTGTACTTGAAGAAGCTAAGTACACATCCCCACCTTCATCTGAGGTGGTTTTCACCTCTGCAAAAGGAGCATCATCAGATCCCTTTCCTTTATCAGGAGCTTTATATTTACAGTCCCTTTTGTAGTGCCCTTCCTTTCCGCATTTCCAACACACTACCTTTAGAGGTTTTCCTGGAGATTTAAATCTCCCTCTAGATTTAGATCTCCCACTCAATGACTTATTTTTATTTCTGTTCTGGGACTGTCCTCGTACAGACAAGGCATCACCATTCTGGCTCTCCATATTTTTCTGTCTCATCTCCTCCATCAGCAAGGATGAGACTATTTCTTCAAACTACAAGGCAGTTGCATTGCTACCTATTGCAATAAACAGACTATCCCACGAATCTCATAGAGAACACAATAAACTGATGCACTTATCTTCATCTGAAATTTTAATATCAATAGATGCAAACTGACTTACCACATTATTAAATGCGTTTAGATGCTCTGTCACCGAGTCTCCATCTTTCATCCTCAGGTTATACGGATTTTTCCACAGGAATAGTTTATTCACCAGAGACTTAGATTGGTACAAAGTCCCTAACTTGTCCCACAAAGCCTTCGTTGTAGCTTCCCCTGATACATTCAGCAATACTGAATCTGAGACACACAATCGTATTGTGCTCTTTGCCTTCCGATCAACTTCTTCCCATTCTTCATTGGACACCTATTGGTTTAGTACCCGAATCTACCGCAATCCACTGATCTTTATCCACCAATAGATCCTCCATCTTGAGTTTCCACAACTCAAAACTCTGACCATTAAATTTCTCGATCTCTATCTTTCCACTACTCGCCATCTTATTTCACCACCAGAATCGATCTCGCAGATCTCCCACTGAATAGGGTCTACCACAGGCCTGAGTGAAACCCCTCAACAACAAAGGCGTCCCCTTGAAGCCAAAACAACTCTGATACCAAATGTAGGTTTTAACCCCATACATAAATTACCTGCATACGAATTCAAAAACACAAAAAATAAACAATGCGAGAGCATAACACATATACACAGAGATTTCCCCTGGATCCCAAAATCGGGACTACCAGCTTGATTTTTCATTATGTTCCTTTCAATGTTATAATACATATTTATACATGCAGTAGCATCCAATACCATGGACCGAAAACCATCGCGTCCAATACCATGGAGCGAAAACCATCACGTCCAAAAAACATGTGCGAAAATCATGCAAAAAACCATAGGTGGGTCCGCCCAACCTAATATAGGGTCCAAAACCAAAATTTTCTCAGGCGCTACCCCAGACCCCATAAAGTGGGGTTACGGGTACACCTCAAACCCCCTATGATGCCCCCCCGCTACACAATTGGCGCAATGAAGGGGGGCTCCACCCCCCCCATCCCCCGGGTTAAATACGTGGGCTAGTCGTGGAAATAATATAACACAACCCAACACCTCCTTGGTAAGAGATCATTTTCAGACTCTTTTAACGAGCATGTTAGCATAATTACCATAAAATTAATCAGAATGGCTCAATTTTTTCCTAGTTTTGTAAATGAGGAAGATAACAATGACTTGAAGGAGGAGGTTTCTAAAGAATAGATGAATTTTATTCTAGACAACTTTCAAAAGTACAAAAGTCCAGGGCTGGATGTGTAGGGTGTGTTTTTATTTGCGGGTTTATTTGATATTATTGGGAAGGATCCACTTAAAGTGGTAAATGAGTCCATAAGAGAAGGAAAAGTTCTTCCATCCTTTAACATGACTTTTGTTACCTTCATTCCCAAAATTGATAAGCCTTCTTTTGATGATTTTCACCTAATCTTTTTATGAAATTGTGTTTATAAGGTTATCTCCAAAGTCATTATAAACCAGTTAAAGTTGATCTTTTGATGTGTTATATCCAAAGGGAAATTTGGATTTCTAGAAGGGATGTAGATCCATGAATCCATTGGTGTAGCCCAGGAGGGCCTTCACAGTATTAAAATCTTTAGAACAAAAGGATCTATCCTTAAAATTGATCTCTATAAATCTTATTGTGGTAGTGTGTTTGTGGCAATGGTGTACCAAAAAACACCTCCTTAGTGGTTGGTTGTTCCCTACAAAGGATCACAGCTAGAATTTGTGTTTTTAGTGAATAGACTTGAATAAACAAAGCATTGCAAATAGTGAAATCAATGCATATACAAACATAAACTAAAACAAAGAGATAAATACACAAACAATGCTCAATGGAGCAAACAAATCAACAAAATAATGGAAAAATCTCCCTTTATTGACTGTTAGTAGTAGAAGTTGAATACAACAGATGAATCTTAAACACTTGAAGATAATTCTTTGAGCTATGGTGCTAAAAAATCTTCGGCAAGGAGGTTCTTTTCCTCAATCTAGTTTCAAGATTCTCCTCTCTTTCAAAATAAGTATGAAGACTCTCCAATGGTGGACTATTCTCCTCTCACTAAGATGATGGGTTGCTTAGAAGAAATATGGCCAACATGCTAGTGATCTTACTTTCTTTGGCTTCAATAATAGAATGTTGGTTTGCTCTGATAGCAATCTAGCCAGCATAACATTGTATAATGTTTTTGGTTCTCCCATGGCCTGTTTATATAGAATTTTTGAATCCATCTTCCCTCTCTTGGTTTATGCATGATAATGACTCATGAGTAGGACAAGACAATTCCATTAAGGGATACATATATTTAGGGTGACTCGAATTCATCTGTCCTGCACTAAGATCCTGTCATGGAATCACCTCAAAGTGTGTGAATTGGTCCTGAATTTGTTGAGTCACCCATTTGCTCGACTGCATGGCTTTTGAAGAAAATTTTGCATTGTGCATGGCTATCAAAGAAATAGCCGTAGAGACCTTAAATTTTTAACTTTATAAACTTTGTACCTTAGGAGAAATTAAAATTTTTAAACTTCATGATGTCTTTAGCTGGAAAATCTTCATTTGTGCATTCTGCTCAATGTCTTTTAGCATATTCTAGATTGTGCAAAAATGTGTACAGTTTTATGGTGTTAATAGTTTCCCCCTAATGTATGAGGTTAGGAGAAAACATATAGCTAAAATACATCACATTTTCAATTCTAACGGAGAATTTGTTCAACTTTTTGAGAGAGAGGATAACTTGTTATGGAGATGAGTAAGGAAACCCTTTGACTAAGTATAAAAGATAACCATGCTCTGAAGAAAACCTAAAGAGTAAAGTGTCTATACGAGGCGGGCATGTCCCATGCTTGTTATCATGACTAGTGACGAATTATTACAATCAGACATGAAATGGTTTTGTTTAGTCAATATTATGGTGGTTGATGTGTTGATGGTTGATGATGATAACTGTTGATGCCCTCAAGGGAATTTCTTTGAAAAATATACTGAATTTGTCTCCCCCATGCATAAAAAGGTGAAGCACTGTTGAATGAGGTGTTGAGGTATGCATGGGTATTCGACTTTAGGTACCTCCCCCATATCATGGTGTAAGAATTATTGAATGAGGTGCTTAGTGATGTGGGGGTCTCGACTAAATCAAAGTACTGCAATGATCATTAAGTACAATACCACCTGGACTTGAAAGTTATGTTGGTATCAAATGTCAATGGGACTAATGACATCAATAGGTAATAATGATTCCCATTATGCCACCCAAGGATATCCCTTCAAGAGGGAAGTATTCAAGGTATTGCCTTGATCCTGGAATATGAGTGTTGGAGTCGACAAGAAATAAGAGTAAACCACATAACATGATGTGTCAGAGAATCAATATAAGATGTAAACACTCTATAATAGTGTGGGTCAGACCAGGCATGATAAGGAGAGATGACAATATGAGTGGATATGGACAACTGACCCAAGGTCGGAGCTATTATGAAAATGGCGACAGTCAAAACACTTTTTGTTGATATGGATGGCCCTAGAGTCAATAGGATTTCCAGGGTGGGTGTAAGTATGTTCTGACTGTCTTGAAGATGGTAAATGATTGTGGGTAATGTGTGAGCTCCAACCAAGGGTGACTAGAATTGTTACCGGGTAAAAGACATGAATAATTGGGTGGGAGGTTTTTTCCTAAAAAAAAAAATCTGTGTACACTTGCCAAAAGAATATGAAGGTGGTTTGGTTGTAAAGACATAGAGATGGGTGCCCCATGATAATGGTGCACTCGTATGGAGGTGTGGTGATTTTGTTGAGGGTGCGGGCCCCATTAATTGGTCTTCGTGTTGGGTTGGTGAGACATATGAAGTGGCATAGATGGTCTATGTAATGTGGGTGAATGATAGGAAAAATGTAGGACATGGTGGTGCATCTGTATTGATCTATCATAACATGTAAGTGGTGGCCCAAGAATCGGGTTGGTGAGTAAAGAAGAATGAGGTTGATATTCAAGGCATGCAATTTGAAGTGGTTCCCATACCTGGGTATTATGGTCATGGATCTCAATAGTATGTGGGGGTGTATATCATGAGGTGATCCATGAGTGGGAAGGCTCTATCAACCAGCGTGGAAATTTACCATATGCAAGGGGAGGCGATGGTAAGCATGATTGAGATGATGAACCCTATGGTGCATTCAAGAGAAATGATGTCAGGATATGCAAAGATTTGTGGGAAGCCTATCATGATGAGTGATGAATGATACCTACTCAGGTACTGGTCACTGGAGCATTGATCCTAACAGGAATTTTATTGATGTGCATGGAATTTAAAATCCAATACCCCAAATGAAAATAGATTTGTTGATCATATAAATATTCTGAAAGCGATTGATCTAGATGAATTGAAAAACAAGAGAAGGCGCACTTGAAATGGTACTCTGCGCATGCGGCGGGTCCAAAAAATGAGTTTTGGGTTGAAATGGAATGAGGGATTCCATGATGAGGATGATGTGGTTTTGATCATGATGTATCTGACAGTTTTGAAAACAGAGGTCTTGGGATTCTGTACTTTTCTCAAGAAAATTAATGAGGGTCATCAATAGATATATCATAAGGGTCACAATGCCATCTTCCAGCTTTAAAATAATCTATTTCTCACATTTATTTTGTTATATTATGCTTAGTGTGAGGAGTAAAATATGTGTTGCTATGTCATGTGGCCTAATATATCTTAAATGCAGGAATTGAAGAAGTTTTGAGAAAATTTGAGTGTAGGAGCTCAAAGTAGGCAACAAGGAGAGATTCTGGGAGGTTGTCTATCTCCTTAACTCCTCCAATCAGTTAAATATCACCACTCTATCTCTCATCAACTTGAGGTCATTGGTAGCCAAGCAAGTCGGGGTCATTGGCAACGAAGCTAGTGCAGTTCAAGGACAATCTAGATGCACATTTCTTGAGTCAAGCATCTCTATTTTCTAGGGAGCTATTGGTAGATACCCTTTTGTATAAATAAACATGCTAAGGAACTCATTAGGATTCGAATTTTTGTTGTAGCTAAGATGCTATTGAGCTCAAGCACTTGTGACTACTATTTTTTTATGATGTATTTGACATTTTTGGAATGATAATGAGAAGTTTCATTTTGATCCATCACTTAGTTATTCCAGAGGGTTGAATCTCTTAGGTTTGGGCTCAAACCCAGTAGCTTAGGTCCCTCTTATGTATTTATACTTCTTTTAGCTCATAATATTTGATTAGTTGCTACATTTCAGTAGAGTATAGTTCCTCAAAAAGTTTGTGATAGTTGCCTCTATCTCATCTCTCTCATGGGAGCATGATCAGAGGACTCCACCATCACAGCCCAAAAACATAGTGTGATTTCTTGTTTATGATTTCTTAGAAATTCTACATTTTTTAATCTTTATTTACATATGATCTTTAAAGCTTATAAGTTAATTCTTTGCATAGATCAAGTTCTTAGCATCAGTTAAATAGTTTCCAAATTCAACTCATCTTTTCCACCATTGATTGTAATATTTTTCAAATGAAACGAACAAGTGCATGTGATGTTGTAGGATTGTTGGATCTGCAGGCAAGGGATCTTTTCACCACCTCCATCTAGGACTTCTCCACTCTCTTTTGATGAATTTCAACCAATATTCTTGATCTCTATTGTTAGGTCACCTTGAGAAGCCCTCTTAGCCCAAAGTCGGTCTTCCTAAAGTGTTAGGTTTGGCTAGGGGTGTTGGTCACCTTCCACACATTTCCCACAACCTTCATCCATATTGGCATCACTTTATCCCATCATCCTTACCCTCCAAACCCTCTCAACAAACTTCCTGTAGCAATACAAGAATCTTGCAGAAACTTCCTGCACCACAGTTGTAGTAGCCTGTTTTACCCCTATTTTAACCTGTAATGCTAATATAGCTTAGTTTAGGAGTAGGTTAACCCCCAGCTTGGACTCCATGATCATAGGTACCACCTAGACCATTCCCTCCATTCCTTTTCCTTTACTTCAAGATAAAATAACATTAGTTCCTTCACCATAGATTTGGAAATTAGGGCATTACTTAATTTGGAAATGTGAAATAGATAAATGATGCATGAATTCTTGAGTTGTGAATTGTTAGAATAATCTTTTGTTTTCAAGTGAATTTGATATCTAGATGGTTGATTGCAATTAGTGTATCTTCACTTTATACAATTAGTATAATTCATGTGTTCTCTCATGGATTGATTTAGTAGCACTTACAAGTTGACAACATTTACAAGTTATATTTGAACAACATTTACTTTTTCTGCACTAGGACTAGCTTTTGAATTGTGCTTTCAATAGTTAATCTCCCATAGCTAAGTAGAAGAATTGTCTTGGAGCCCTAATGATCAAATGACCTAGTTGAGGGTAGCATGACAAGAATTCCATCTACTGTTTATATAGCATTGTCACCTCAAATTTTGTACGAACCCCGAGTTGATAAATGGAGTTGAGGATCCTTTGGGAGTTACAACACTCTTGGTGCAATACTAGGGCTCACCACTTTTTGGCATCATTGTCAGGGAGGTGTCTAGGTAGATGTTATTTCTAATTTTCTTTCTGTTTTGCATTCAGTTTTGAAAAATTCATATAAAATAAGAAAAAAAAATTGTTCATTCCTCGTAGGAGTAGAGGCACTCTAGGAAAATTCTTGCCAAACACCCCCACACCATCAAACAATCAACCTTCTCTCTTCTTAGGTGACTATCAACTTCCCTCTCTGACTACATGGGAGTTAGAAGACCCCTTAGGTGAACAACATAATATCTTTGAAGAACCTATTAGGGAAGAAGAAGAACCCATTCCACATACCCACACCATGGATGAAAATAGGAATGAGGACGTTTTCCCTATCAGAGAAACTAATGGAGATGCTAGGATGAAGAATATAAGCCCTTCTACCTTTCCTCAGTTCCATGGCCTAACTTTTGAGGACTATGATACTTTTATATTTGATTTTGTTGTTGTATGTAGGACTTATGACTATACCTCTGATGACCATAAGATGAAGTTGTTCCTATCTACCCTTAAGGATGCAGCCTTGGACTGGTTCATGGGTCTACCTGGGGATAGCATCACTACTTGGGCTCAAGTGCAACAATCCTTTAACAACAAGTACAAGACTATTGTAGGTTCAAAGACACCAAATAGGAAATCTTTAGAATGAAAACAATGACACAGATAAGTGTCCTTCTTTTCCTTTATTGAAAGTTGTATACCAAGGGGCATAAGGTGGGGCTGAGAAACTCTATTTCATCAATCAAAGGAGGCCTCAAGGACTTGTCCATACTAGCAGGGCATGCAAGGTGCATCCTACTCTTATTACCATCCCAACCAAAATGCACCCTTGCCACCTTGGTACTCTTCCATCCATCCATCATGGTCCATGTTAGCTTCCTGTTGTAGCAGGTTATTCATTTTTCATGATTGGCATTTCACAGGCCAAATATGTCGTACTTTGCTTGCAGCAATGCTCCATATTTTCTTAACAGTCTCCAAGTGAAGAAGGCTACTTCAAGTTCATTCAATTGCCTTCAAATTTTGTAAAGTTATCCTGGTATCGCCATTTTTCAGTGAAAGGGAGGTCCAAACAGTTTAATATTGGTCTCCCTAGGTTTAAATTTCCCGTTTTAGAATATAGAGATTGTAAATTTGTCCAAACAGTTTAATCTTGGTAGATTCTTAGATAGGTAGAGAAGCAGAGGAGCCCAACAGCTTAATCTGGGCTCTGGAAGAGATAAGGGTAGTAGGTAGATAGGAAAGCATCAAAAGAAAAATGAATGACAGGTTTGCAAGTCTAAGTGCACCCCCAAACAAAAGAAGAAAAAATGCTAGGTAAGTAGGTTGGGTAGGTAGTTCTGAGGTTGTTGAATCCTAAATTGCTGACCAGTTCCAGGATTTCAGGTGTCATATCATTCAGGACACAATCAGCAAAGATTTGTATGCAAGAAGCTCAAAAGAGGTATAACCGACTCCCCTTCTCTGTTCTCCCCAATCATTAACTAACTTCCCCAAAAGAGGTCAAGATCTACTTGACACCTCTTAAGTCCCATCATCTTCATAACACTGGCTTGAGTAAAGATCTGCTTTACTCAAAGTTGTTCCATATTTTCTCTTAAGTATGGTCCTACCCCCTTGTAACGGCCTAAGTTCTCCTGAACTTAGCGC
>APFE031371773.1:50619-73469 GCA_000404065.3 Pinus taeda | reverse complement strand
TGTGTGGCTATCTCGCTCCGTATCCCCTTGTGACCAAGAAAACGCTCGCAAGCCTCAATCTGTGACTCCATGCCCAATGGTTCGAAACTTATCACACCTTACCATGCCTCTTTGTTCGAGAATCCTACCTTCTTTCCAATCACAATCAACACTCCCTTGAAGTCAGAAAGCTAGCCTAAAATCATCAACTAAGGTTGAATTAAAAGGAGAGAGCCCTCTCCGATTGCAGGTGGGCTATAACCTGCAATCAGAAGATTGGTTTGTGGTTACCTCGGCCATATCCCTATTAGGAGCCTAGGGACAACCTGAGTGTTAACAGTCCACACCTCCTTCTTGGCTTTATGCACCTTAGTATCCTCCCCAACCTGTCAATCAATCATTTCAGCCATATAATTCTCCACATCCTTGATGGAATAACCCATCACAAGAGTGGAGGTTTGAAATCAACCAACCTCCTTCTTTATTGCCTCCACCTACATCTCAACCACAGTGCAAACATCCTGCTCCACCCAACCAACCTCAAATTCTTATTGAACCCAATATGAACCTGAATAACAAGTAAGCACAATAGGTCTATAGTGGAGAGACGTCATACCCTACCTATGTTGTGGAGATTCAAGAAATCAACCTCAGGTCTCGAAGAGTGCTCCAAAATAAACAACCTCCATCTCCACCTCAGGAGCTTGAAGAGGAAAAGGAATAAAGTAACCCTTAAGAAAATCCACCTCCTTTTCCGAAGAGATTGACCCATTCTAACCAGCACACCCGAGAAGAGACTGAACTTCTGAGAGAATTGAAGAGTTGGTGTGTTAAAATTCCCCTCCTCCAAGCTATCAAGGATGTTCCCATATACAATAAACTTATCAAAGAGAAATTTTTCAAAATCCTAGGAGGAGAAAGAAATACACCATCGCCATCAATGGTATTGGTCAATTATATTATTTGATCTCGAGGAGAGTGATTTGTCCAAAATATCTAGATCATGGAAGTCCTGTGGTAGATGTGCACATTGATGGCATCATTTTCCCTCACACCTTGTCTGATATTGGGGTTTCCATTAATGTCATGAATAAATAAACCATGATAAATCTAAACCTCCAAGGATCCTTGAGAAATACCACTATAGTGTTGCAACTTGAATATAGGTCCACAGTGGATCCCAAGGGAGTTGTTGAGGATGTAATGGTCTCTACTGACTCTTGGGAGTATACTACTAACTTCCTAGTTCTCCAGCCCAAAACCAAATTCAATGGTTATCCTCTCATCCTTGGAAGAACATGGCTAGCCACTATTGATTCTTACATAAGTTGCAGGGATGGGAACATGACAATTAAGAATGGGAATTTGTCCAAACAGTTGGTATTGTACCCTCCTTCTTAGCCATCCATTGAGCATGACTTACCCCTATGGTTGGAGGAGGGGGAGGAAGGTGAAGTGGATCATACAACATCCCATCCAATCTATACCCTATATGTTGTTATAGGAGGGGGACAACCTGATGAAGATGACCTCATTGACCAAATCCTCCAGAACCAACCCTCCAATACCATGCCTCTTGACAAGCTTGTGAAGGAATCTGAGGGTAATCCTTGGACTGAGTTATGCCTAGTGGACCCAAGTCCTTCACATTTCAAAATTGTAGAATTTGGTCCATGTAGAACCTTGAAGATTAACCCCTCTCTCTTATCCAACCAATAAGAGAAGTTTTTCAAAATGTTGAGAGAGCACTTACATGCCTTTTCTTGGAGCTATAAAGAAATGAAAGGGGTGAATCCTTTAGTTTGTACTCATTACATATACATCAAGGAGGGATGAAAACCTATGCACCAACATCAAAGGAGAATGAACCGAAACCTCAAAGACATAGTAAAGGAATAATTTCAAAAGTTGTTGGATGCAGGGTTCATATACCCCATCTCAGATAGTGAGTGGGTGTCCCCTCTAGTTTTGGTCCCAAAGAAGAATGGGAAGTGGAGGATCTATGTGGATTACAAAGAGATGAACAAAGCGACCAAGAAAGATCATTTCCCTTTACCTTTCATTGATCAAGTTTTAGATGGTCTTGCAAGGAATAAGTTCTTCTATTTCCAGGATGGATTCAGTGGTTACAATCAGATCTAGATCATCTCGAAGGACCAAGACAAAACTACATTCACCTGTCCTTAGGGTAACTTTTCTTATAGGATCATTCCTTTCAGATTATGTAATTCCCCTGCCACTTTTCAAATGGAATTTTTGAGCATATTTGCTAAGCTGATTCATGACTCTGCAAAGATATACATGGATGATTTCACTCCCTATGGGTGTGACTTCCCAGAGGCTCTCTCTAACTTGGGGAAAGTTATGAAGAAGTGCATTGAAATGAACCTCTCGCTTAGTCTTGAGAAGTGTGAATTCTTAATGAATGCAGAGATTTTCCTTGGCCATTCAATATCTCAGGAGGGAATACAAGTGGACCCAAACAAAATTACCATCATAAAAAGGGTCCCTATTCCTCAAAATCACAGGGATATTAGTAGTTTCTTGGACTTAGCTGGATATTATAGGAGGTTTATCAAGGACTTCAATGAAGTAGCCTCACCATGATTTGGATTTCTTGCTAAGGACTCATAATTATGCTAGACAGATAATTGCCAAGAAGCCCTAGAGATCTTGAAAGAAAAATTAACCACTACAGCCATACTTAGAGGCCTAAACTGAACTCTTCCTTTCCATATCCATGTTGATGCATCTGACAAAGTTGTAGGGGAAGATTTAGGCCAAATAGATGATAAGTTTCCCTATGCCATTTACTTCTTTAGTAAAAATCTATCTAAGGCTGAATTGAACTACACTGTAACTAAGAAAGAACTCCTAGTTGTTGTACACTCATTGAACAAGTTCAGACACTACATCATTGGATACCAAAATTTTGTGCATATTGACCATGCATCTATCAAATATTTGATGAACAATCCTGATGTGAATTCTAGAATCATTAGATGCTTGCTATTTTTATAGCAGTTTGATTTAACTATCATTAACAAGCCCGAAAAAGAAAATGTAGTTGCAGATTTTATGTCCATACTCGCTTTTCCTACAAGTGATGAAAACATGGTTGATGATCAGGTTCCAGGTGAGCACTTATTTGTTATCTCAGTGCTCTCTTCACGGTTTGTTGACATAGCCAACTACTCAGTTGCTGCAAAATTTCCTCCAATTCTATCACCCAAGTAGAAGAGAAGAATTATAAGGAAGAGTGCCCCTTTCACATAGGAATGAAAATTGACCTTTTCATAATTAAAGAGTTGAGAAAAAGGACAAAATATGACTCTAGTCTCCTTCGAATGTTTAATGAGCCTGAAAGGACAAGTGCTCAGATGATCCTTTTACTTTTAAGGAGTCAAAAAGGAACGAAAGTAACTGCTCTGGAGTACTAGACAAGAGGTTTCCCAAACAAATCGCAAAACTACATATAAACCTTGGTGATCAAATGAAAGAGAGATGACAAAGGACTTTCCGTTTGGCAGTCAATCTTCCTGAATGTTGTGTTCGGTGCGTTACGATTCATGAGGCGGCAGAATCGGCTTCCTATGGATAATAGGCTAATAACCTAGTGGGGTCTCCCAATATATACTCGACAGTACGGGGAGCACAAGTCCGTACTAGTACCTATTGGATCACGAAAGGAGGAATCACCCAACCTTAGCGAACACAATAGTAACTAGGTTTAACGACGCTGGAGCACGTCTCTAGCCTAGACCTCTAGATAAATGTGCGTTAAGTTCCAATGCATTGTTAGGTTCATTCAATAGATTTTAAGAGTTAATCTTGGATTAAGTTTCGGTTTTCAGGCCCTACCGAATTTAGTTCAACAATTTCTAGGATGCAGCTACAATGAGTAAAACACCATTCCTTTCGATGAACACCTACCTAAAAAAGGGTAAAGAGTCCATGTCCAAGTGAACGCAAACCAAGACAAGCAAATGCAAGAGCAGTAGTGCATGCAAGCAATTCAATTACTAAGAAACACGATGCGTCAATGCACTTAATCCCGTAACTACTAATGAAAGATTTAAAATTTGCTTCTAACTTTTCAATCATGAAAATTCAATAATGCAAATGCACTTTCACTTTCGTATGCTCTATGAATGCAATATTTTTTATTTTTGGAATTTTAATGACAAACAAACAAGTGCAAGCCTGACTGATCCAAACAAATGTAATCTATGTTTGATAGTGTGGAAATCAAATCAATATGAGAAACTGGTTCAATAACCAAACACTAGAGACCAATCAGAAAAACCAAGAAGTAGAACAACCTCAAACAAATCAATCAGATGGTTGTGGACGAATCTTGGATGGATGAGTAACCCAAACAAACAACTTCTTGACGAAACCTTGAAAAGAGCTAGGGCACACGGTCTAAAAACACAAGACTCAAATAAATGAAACCAAGGAGAAAGTGCCTTAACCAATACAGTCAACTCAATTGTGATAAGGGACAAAAGACAGTAGGGGACAAGCAGTGCTGGCTAATCCAAGAGGTAAGGCTGTGAAAGACAACCTTACAGGAATTATCGCAGGGGTTGAACTAGCAACCTAAGACAAAAGCCTAATCATCGCAAGCACAAAGCTAGCAACTCAGCCACATCGTCGCAAGTGTGCACCTATCTTTAGTGATGGTCTGATTTCAGGAATCTTCGCAGCTATATGACGAGATATTTACAACGTACAACTTGACCCAAGAGGACAGGTGTGAGGTCGTCGTAGTTGTTAAGCTATAAACATCGACGATCTCAATTAAGAGAAAAATCAAAGAAAAACACCTGAAGGACACCAGACTAATCTCTCAAGCAGTGAGAGGGACTACCAGATTAACTCAAGTAACCCAAAACGCTGATGGCTTAGCCCCAAAACCAAGAGACATTATGTAAATAAAAAACAAATCAAGAGCAAAACAAGAGACTACACACAAAGGATTCCCAGTGGAGTCGCCAACTTGTGATGTAGGTAATTTTCCCTCTACGGATAGAGGCAACCCCTCTAGCCCTAGAGTGGGTCTAGTCATAGTAGGAAAAAACAATAGCTAATTTCCTTAAATAATCATTGTTGAAAGAGCCGACCTCAAACCGGTGTTCGATGGAGCTTTCATTGCACCGCTTCAGCTATCGTTTCCTTCTCCTCGATGAGCGATTCACCTGAAACAACACAAGAGAACAACATAACATGTAATAGAATACAACAATGATCTATTCACTTACAAATTTAAGGAATCATAAGCTATCAAGTATATTTTACACATGACATAGGAAATCACCATTGATTGTATTAAAATGAACAAAAGCCAAGCTTACAACCAAGCCTTGACGTCGGAAGCTTCCTCGAAGGGTCCAACCAGTATGTTTCTTCAAGCATTCACTCTCAAAAGGGTCTCCCAAGAGGTTGATAACTCTTTCTCTTACTCAAAAGCACTAGTACAAGGCTAAGGCAATCCACAACCAATTGCTAGACTGTCAATAATTCACACTGCAAACTATCAATCTCACACCAAAACTAGCTAATTTGCTTCAATCACAAAAACTAGCAAATCATAGAAATGGAGAATGCTTTATAAGAGGAGGAGCTTCCATAAATGTGGGAGAGAGAGCTTATCCTCAAGGGATGTTTCTCAAAAGGCGGAACCACCATCCCAGATGAGGAAAGGAAAACTTCCTTGACCCAACAACCAGTTCGAGAACCACCCAGAAGCATTATGTTCAAACTAATTCGCCATCTCTGGATCATCGAGAGTCAAACATTAGGACTCAGGGACGACATCACAGGTCAACAATGCATTCAGATTCACCGTCGCAAGAAAGGTTTTGAGGACTTGCGACAAGCCCTAAAATCCAATCGTCGCAGAGAAAAGATGTACCCCTGTGATGACGGTGCAATGTTATAGTTCATTACAGGAAATCATCGCAAGCAGAATAAGGTTTACTTGTGACGACCTTGAAACATGGGTAAAAGGGTCAATCTTTAGGATTAAATAGCATTTGGTAATATTCTTGAATGATTGGGAAGATGTAGACACATTTGTTTGAGGTATGACATAGAGAAGATGTCGCTCAGGGACTGACTTTATTTGAGATTATGGGATACAGGGTCAGTGACAAATTACTGTGTAACAGATGCCCCCTAAAGCATGAAGGCCAAGAGAGTGGGAGGGTTGAAATGCTTTATGAGACCATAACTGAAATAGAACACCATGGCTGAGAACCTGTAGGCACAAGTACAACTGATATCTTTGACACTGAAAGAAATACATGTAGTCTAGGTATGGGTTTAACCATCCAAAAGACAAAAATATAATTGGTCTTTGGTATGGATGCAACCATCCAGTCGATAAGATCATATATAAAAATAGAGGTATGGTCGCATCCATCCAGAAAGACTCAGGCATGGTCGCAGCCATCCAATCGAAGAGTCATGTATGTAATCACGAACCAATCCATGCAACCCGAGTTTATGTAATCGTAGCTCGGGGTCTTGAATCCCAACCGATCATAGTAAAATTTCTAATATGTGAATAGATGTGCTGAAGTCGAGCATACTAGAAAATTTCTTGATTATCGGCCAATGATGTAAACCATTAACAAGTGCGAGAGAGACCACCAATAATGTCAATGGTTCTCAAGGGACTGCCAGTACGATCCACAAAGTGTGAAGAATGATTTGGAGTCGAACACTCGTGGAATCACCCAATCGAAGACCAATAATGCAAGCCTGTCATCAAGTACGAAGAACTTGCCATTGAGGCATGCAAGCTCCAAGGTACTGAAAGGAATCTCTAGATCAACTTCCTGGATAATGAGTTGATGTCGACAAGAAGCGACCCGTCGCAGGAGGGCCATAATTTTTCCCACATCAATGACATGAGACAAGGAACAAGATGAAGATGAACAAGACAGAGAACCAGAGGAGGGTGTAAGGGTGCAAACTGCAGAAGGTTTAAACTCTTGAACATATTGGTGACACGACTCCAGAATGCGGCAGCATTTTGGTACCAAGGGATTGAAGGTCCAATGGAGATGACAAGTATCAAATGGAATGAGGAAAAATGACAACCCAAACCCTAGAAGGCCAATGACGGTGTGAGAATATCCCAAACCCAGCGAGAGGAAAAAGTGTCGATGTTCAAAAGTGACTTGCTGTCGTAGGTAACCAATGGTATATTTCAAAAATTTTCCCCCACCATTGCTTGCAAGTACCCAAATTATTTTTGAAAAACAAGCTTGAACAGGATAGCATATGCTTGTGATATAAGTTCATCCTTTGGACAAATCCAACATAGTGAAATTTTAATGAGCCCTAAGGAGGAGAAGCTTGGGTCTCATCATGATGATGAGTCCAATGTTGTCAGCGTTTAATGAGTCTGACATAGGTAAAAAGTCTTTTTCATGTTTATAGAGTTTGAAAAAGACACGGAAAAAAAAAACTCCAAGGGGGCCCCTTTTCGTAAGTTTGTGTCGCTCGAGCCCAAAAAGGTAGAAAACGATACTCGAGAGAATCGCTTAACCATGTCGGTCAAGGAGTACTTTTCGTAAATAGTGTTTCCAATCCGAAAAAGTAGAAAACTTAATGGAGACATGACATTTTGTAACCAAGAACAAGCTTGAGATGACAAGGGCTCGACCATATTTTTGTTTTTAAACGGTCGGAAAAGAGCTGAAAGCAGACCTCCATTTTTATTCTCTTTAACGAGTCAAAAAGGGAAAAATACTCGGCAATCGTTTCATATTTTACGAGTCAAAAAAGAGCTTAAAGGGGACTCATGATAAATTTTCACGGCATTTACCAAGAATGCATCAATCAGTACTCACATCTGACACACCTGTGCCTACACAAAGAAATCCAAGCATAAGACCCATTCTACATAGATACAGGATTAATGTTTGAAAACCTAGGTCAAAACCCTAAAAACCATAACAAAAACTACAGTAAAAACCCAAAAACTATAGTTAAAGCCCTAAATTTCAATTATAATAAGTCATATGGTAAAAACATAAATCACTTTGTTTTATTTTAACCGTGGTAAAACTCAAACAATGCGTACCTTTGCAAATTCAGGTGTTGATTTCCATAGCTGTGGTGATCCATTTCATTCCAAAATCTCTCCAAGTAAGTATCCTACCCTCTTCTTTGTGTTTTGAGTACTTTTGAATCATAATTTCAATGTTTTAGCCGAGGTTTCGAAAGAATTTTTGTTCCAAAAATTCACCTCGGTCGTCACAGATGTTCCCTATAAGGTTGCGACGACCATGAATTTCCAACTAGCCAAAATTGGCATCATCACAGGAGAGTGATGTACTCCTGCGACAAGCTGAGAAATTGTAAACTATCCATATCACCCGTTGCAGCTATTTTAGAAACAGCTACGACGAGTGCAGAAAACACAAAAAGATTATTTTTACGCCATTGTACACCATTGAAGCATATAAAAATGGTCCAAACAATTTCTAATAAGAGAATGTTCGCATGTGCAGGGTGTAAAATGGAATTTTCGTGGCAAGAACGCACACACGATGCAGATGACAAAATGGGGGCAACTGATCCTCAATGCTTGCAGGTCCTTTGGAACTGTGGACTGTTCAAATTCTTCCTCACGCCGCTATTAAGAGCGCAATTGGGCCTCCTCGAATTCTTGATTCCATCATGGAAGCCAATAGAGGGTAAATTCATCATCTGAGGGTAGGAAGTTGAGTTTGACTCCACAGACATATATTTCCTTATTGTTTTATCACGACGAGGAGAGAGACCCTGCATGGGTGGTGTGCAGGTCATCGGAGAGTCCTTAGACATGTTAATTGCACGAGTGTGCCTAGGGCCATGAAAATCACCTACTAGTGGGAAGCTACAGATTCCAACAATGAATGACCTGTCACTGCGTGTATTGTTGTTTACGATCACGAGAGCAGCAGGTTCTTAGGCTCAACATGAGGTAACTAAAACACAATTGTGGTTGGCTTTAGATTGCCTCAATCCTACCATGTTCACTGGGAAGAGGCAGTGTATTTGAATATGAAGAGGCAGCTAACTAAATTCCAGCAAGGCGAGACAAAGTAGTTCGAGTACGGGTCAATTCTGGTACAACTTATGCTAGAGCAGGTGCCCATACTTCAGTTGCAAGACATGCGCATAGGGTGGCCCGGACCACGGGAGACCCGAATCACTAGGTGGGCCCATGTGATGTCGCGAGGAGGCGGCGGCCAGCCAGTATCATGGGGTCCTGACTTCATGGAGTGGTTACATCGTCAACAGGTAGTGGTTGAGGATTGGCCTTATGCAGGCACAGATTTTAGGGGAGATCCGAACATGCTGCTTCTGCCTGGAGAGCAGTGGGACGAGAGAGGTAACATACTTGGGTTGATCGCCAAAATTTTTATATTTTAGTTTTTTATTGTTTTTGGATTTTAAACATATATGCCCTAATAATTATGCTCAACTTTTGTAGATGTCAGACCTGAGAGACCAGTGGGTCTCGCTCCTACGGCTCGGAGGGAGAATAGAGAGTTGGCCCTGCCACCTCCAGGTGGTGACGTGGAGGAGGAGATAACCCAGAACTAGGAGGACTTGACCAAGGGGATCCCTGATTACCTAGGGTTCGAGGAGATCCCTAGATAGTACCAGCGACACACCGTGGGTGTGTCGAACAAGATTCATAGACTCCTCAGACGAGTGGTTCAGGTTGTGGTCTGCTATAGAGATCAGCACCCAAATTAGTCTCCTAGGTTTCATTTTCTGTTGTTTTGGGAGACATGTGTCTCGGATTGTAACTTGAACATATACATTATTTTTTTGAGCATCTCGGTGCACCACACAATATACAACTATCTATGTTTTATTATTGCATTTGAATACTTTCATATAATGTTTTTTATAAATTGCGTAAATGTCTATCTAATACATGATTTTCCAATGCATCAATTAATGTGTTTAGCCTTCTAGGAATGTGTTGATATGTGATATAATCAAACTTCTTTCTAGTAAGCAAACACATAAATACAATCTTAAAATTTGCAGGTTTCTGATGGAATATTGCCTGTTAAGTTGAAGAACAACAAGTTGAGAGTCCAAATTCACAATCAACGCACGAATATTGAGGTCAACAGCCTCAGCCAATAATTAAATGACGATGCTATTTTCAGCGACATTATTTGTGGTACACCCTAGAGAAACACCTTGAAGGTCCACTAACTCACCGTGAGGATCATAGATCACCCATGCCACGGCGGAAAGATTCTGGGTACTGCGACAGGCACCATTAGCGAAACTGATATAAGGTGCAATAGACATCTGCACAAGAGGTAAAAAGACACAATAAGTGGCAGTAATGCCTACACACCAAGCCAAACATGCACACACTGAAAAAACACTCATATGTACACACCAGATGCATGAAAGGCTCATGCATAATATTTTTTAAGATAAAGCCCATTCTGAGGCTTACCTAAAGGGTTTCCTTCATAGTCAATTAGCTTATAGGCCCTTTTCTGCAAAACATGTTTCACAATATAAGGCCCATGCCACATAGGTTCGAATTTTCCTACCCCCAGCTTATCATTCGCTTGATCATACAGCAGGACTAAATCTCCCTCAAAGAAAGAACGAGGATTAATAGTCTGATTGAAGTGAGTTTTCACTCTCTTCTTCTGTGATTCAATGATTAAAGAAGCAAGTTGACGGATCTCGTCTAGCTGCTCTAGATAAAGAAGACGTTATTCTATAGGAGTAGTATTCGGGAGTAATTCGACAGCTAACTTGAGAGAAGGTATCTCGTATTCAATCGGAAGGGTAGCCTCCAAACCATAAATGAGTTGAAACAATGTGAATCCGGTTGCATCCTTCACTGAGGTATGGTAGGCCCAGAAGGCAAAAAACAACATCAAATGCCAATTAGACTTGTGCATTCCAATGGTACATTGAAGCATCGTAACCAACACCTTGTTGACGGCTTCGCCTTGGCCATTGGCCTGAGGGTAATAAGGCCTTGTACTATCATGACGCAAGCCTAACTATGTTGTTAACTTAGCCATTAGATGACCACGTAAATTAGAACCGTGATTAGTGACAATAGCCTGAGGGACTCCGAATCTACTAATCACATGATTGAATAGAAATTGCACAACTGTCTTACCGTCGTTGGACAATGTAGGCATCACTTCGTCCCATTTTGTAAAATAATCGACGGCAACAATAATATACCCATGCCCCCCAGCCGAGCGAAGGTTACATGTCATAAAATCTATGCCCCATTTAGCAAAAGGGCCCACGGTAATGACAGGATGCAAAGGTGATGGTGGTGCATGCATCTTCCGTTGGTAAATTTGGCACACATGGCAGGAACGGACAACAAGAATGAAATCATTAAAAATAAAAGGCCAAAAGTAACCAACACGGAGGATTTTTTGGGCAGTAGCATAACCGGACATATGACCACCATAGGCGCTAGAGTGGCAGCTATTCAAGACCCTTTCAGCTTCCTTGAACGTCAAACAATGACAGAGAACTGAATCAACGCCGAGACGGTACAAAGTGTCCCCAATGATACGATAAGGTTGAGAATGGTGGCGAATACGTCACCGAGCATCCTTACACAAATCAGGACAAAAATAATACGTTTGGACATAGACAATAATGTCACTGTACCAAGGGTCGAGGGTACTGATCAAGAAAAGAGTGTCGTTTGGGATGCGATCCTCCATCCGAGAGGGAGCGGTAGCAGACAGTAATGAGCAAATCAACTCAGCGAAGACAAGTGACTTCTTAGATTTGGCGGTAGTAAACTTCAAATCGAACTCTTGAAGGATAACTATCCATTTTGAGTACTTGCCCCCCAGCAATTGACGTAACAAGATGTACATCATCGGGTTGCAATCGGAATCACAATCGTCATACGCAACAAAATACAATGACGAAAATGTTGGACAGTGTGAACGGCTGCCAAGGCGAGCTTCTCAACATAAGCATATCGAATCTCAATGTCAAGGAGGTTGTGACTGAGATAATAGATAAAGTGTTCACAACCATCATCGTCGTCTTGAACCAAAACCATGCCAATAGTGCTATTAGTAGCAGCGAGATAAAGAGTATAGTCACGGTGGTAATCAAGTGGATGTAATAAGGGAGCAGAAACAAGAAGTGCCTTGAGTTTCTCGAATGACCTTTGGGCAGTGTCATCCTAAACAAAGGGAGTGTCACGCTTAAGCAGACATGTATAAACATTAGCAATCTTGGCATAGTTAGGGATAACACAACGTAGGAAATTGGCTTTTCCCTATAGACTCTGCAACTGATGCAAAGAAGCAAGAGGGGGGAGATTCAGGATAGCCTCAAATTTGAGGGGGTCAAGACAAATACCCTCTTTAGAGATGACAAACCCGAGAAGTCTACCGGATTTGATGCAAAAGACACACTTATGCAGGTTGAGACGAATACGGTAATGTCTACAGTGAAGAAAAATCTCAGGGAGTGATGAGCCCCAGAAATGGGTAATTATATGGGCTCATTTTTCCTGTTAATATGACTTAATCCACCATTCTCATTAGTTTACTGCATGTTTTTGAATATATTTATGCTAATAAAGTGAATTGGGTTAGTCATTTCGCCATGTAGTCTAATGTGTGCTTTATGCAGATTCTTTGGTCAATTTTGGACAAAGTCAAGGGATTTATGAACAAATGGCAGCAAATACTCGAGGAAAATAGGGAAGAGGATTTCCAGGGAGGTGTATCCTTCATTTATGACCCCTTTCCTTGAATCTTCCATTAGCAACTCGGAGCACAAAGGTCCACATTGATGCATCCAAGGGGAAGCCGAGCAAGTAAAGAGGGACTGTTGTTTATCTCTAGGTCTGGGAAGCTGAGCTCCTTGATTTTAGGAGGACTATTGGAGGACTCCATTTGTATAAGTAGGAGGCTTAGAGCCTCAGTAGGTTAGCCATTCATTAGTAGAATTTTCGCACTTTTGTGCAGCACTTGTTCAACTTATTTTCGAGCTTCCTTTTTTAGAACAGTTTATGTAATGTGACTTTTATTTTTGATAATGGAGATGAAACAATTTTTGAGCCAGCACTGATCTCTTTCAGAGGGCTAAAGCTCTTGAGTTAGGGCCCAATCCAAGCTGCCCAACACCTCTTGCTTTGTACTTATATTTTTTTGCTTCAGTTTATGAGTTAATTTATGTTAAATAGATTCATTTTACTTTGTTTAGATTAGGTTGATTTTGATGGTTTGCATAGCTATTTTTGTTTAAGTTGCTCAAGTAGGTTAACGCAGTGACAGAATAAGATTCAAAAAGGCTAACAACAGGCCCTGATCTCCTTTCTCCCTTTCTGGGACTATGATTCGAGGTCAAGGCACTATTGTTGCCACCAAAAACACAGTTTTGCTCTCCTATGCAATTTCTAGTGTGATGACTTGATTTGGAAAGATTAATGTATTGCTTCAGATTCAGTTGCCTAGATCATTTCCTATTCTTTTATAATAGATCTCTCTGGATGATTTTCTATTCAAATGTTACTATTCAGCATTTTCTGTTTGTAGGTCAGAAATTAGGTCAAGCTAGAGAAATTTATGTTTTCATGGTATAGTTATTCCTTTCTTTGATCAGTTTTTTTAAGTAGATGTGAAAATCTCTTGTAGGACACCTCAGCTCACCATACATCCATAAAGTAGCCAGCATCAGCTCACTTCTCATAGATTCCCCAAGTCATTCGCGTAATTTCTTCATTTTTCTCCATAAGCTTCCCTCTTGCCATTTTAACAAATTTAACCATCATGTTCCCTCTTGATCTTCCTTGACAAGCTCCTGACACCTCAACACCTTCATCTAGCCTTTAGTTACCATTTTCCATCACTTTTCCACCTTCAAAACCTCCAAAAATAGCTCTCGACCTCCTCCTGTAGATCCTCCTATAGATCCTCCTGTAGATCCCCTGCGGCCTCCTGTAGAATTCCCTGTAAGTAGTTTTTCGAAATCCTATTGCAATGGAAGTCTTCAGAAGGGTATTAGGGGATTCTTAGGACCTCTCCACACCTTCATCCACCTCTAAAAAAACCAAGTCCATCTTCCTTCGCCACCAAACCTCTGCACAATCACAATCCCATAAATTGCAAGCACAATAATTTCACATAAAAACACTCAAGAAATACAAAAAGATGTTCTTTTCTTATTTTCTTTTGAAAATAGCTTAATTAGATGTGACTTATCTTTTTAGTATTCAATGGCACTCATTTCATCAGTTTCCATCTCTTTTTCTGCAAAAGCAAGGTTAGTTGGGTAAATTAGGGTTTGTTAGGGTTTGCGTTACATTTCAATCTTCCTTCTCTTTCTGCAAATAGAATAGCCTCCATAGAGTTAGCTTTATTTCATCACAGTTAAAAGATTCTTCTGAGAATTCATAGAAGTTTGCTTAAGCTCCTAGTGATCTTGCGCCAACTGACCAAGTGACAGTCTGCAATAAGAGCTAGTACTTGTGCATACAACACCGTTGCTTCCAGGTTTGTTACGAACTACCGGGTTGATAAAAGTAAAGTAGGAAGCCCCAAGAGTTGCACCATTATTGCTATAATACTGGTGCTCACCACTTTTTGGTGCCATTTCCAGGGAATCGTCAGAGTACCTTGTGATTACTGCTTTTCTTCTATTTTCTACTGCAACATTCTGCTAAGTAGTTTATTTCAACAAAAGTAGAGTAGTTTTTCCTTTCAGTTTCTGTATTTCCTTTTCAATTTCTGCAATTTCCATTTCAGCAAAAGTATATTAGTCATTTCCCTACTTTCATTTCAATTATGCAATTTCCATTTTAGCAAAAGTAGATTAGTCATTTCCCTACTTTCATTTCAATTCTGTAAATTCCATTCTAGCAAAAGTAGATTAGTCATTTCCTTGCTTTCATTTCAATTCTGCAATTTCATTTCAGCAAGTTCATTTTAGTTAGTTGCAATTTATTTGTTCAATCAATTTCAGTTTTGCAGGTACAAGCAAAAAAAACCAAAAATCAACCAAAAAGAGATTTCCTTTCATGCCTTGTAGGAACAGAGATAATTCAGGGAAATTCCTACCCAACACCCCCACCACATGACAAAGTCACCCTTCTCTCTTCTTCGGTGGTAGTGATCCAAAAGAACCTGTAGGTGAACAACCAGAGATATACGAAGATCCTATAGCAGAAGAAGAGGAAGAAACCATCCCTCCTGAGACCATGGCTGAAAAGAGAAATGTTAGAGGGAATGGGGAAAGAGTAGAGGGTACCTTTCCCATCCCTGAGACCAATGGGGACACTAAAGTGAAGAACATAAGTCCTTCAACCTTACCCCACTTCCATGGGTTGACTATCGAAGATCCTAATATACTTTTGTTTGAATTTTCTATTATTTATCGAACCTATGACTATGCAGAAGATGAGCAGAAGTTGAAATTGTTTCCTTCTACTCTCAAGGATGCAACATTGCACTGGTTCATGGGATTACTTGGCAACAACATCACAACTTGGGCTCAGATGCAGCAAGCCTTTAATAACAAATATCGAGACTACTGTAGGTCAAAGGATACCAAGGAAGAAATCTTTTGAATGACCATGGGAAGTGATGAATCCTTGGAAGTTTATGAAGAGAGGTTTCAGCTCAGTTATAAAAGGGTCAGGTGCACACTTGACCCCGAATTTCTGAAGTTGGTCCTGCTCAGAGGAGTCCTGGAAGACCTTCTAGATACCCTCCATTTGCTGGCTGGGGGGGACATGTACCAGCTACCTTATGAAGACATAAACACTGTATTTAGAAACCATTCTAGGGTAGCTAGAAAAAGAGGTAGGGGAAGTCAACCCCTAGCCAGTACATCCTCATCCAGTTCATCCCTTAGAGGTGAATTTGGAAATCTGCTGGAAGATTTCAAGAGCGAGATGATACAGACTCTTCCCATGCAAATGGATACCTTGCATATCAAAAGGAAACAAGAAGAAGCAAAAAGGGCCTTGGCCATTTTTGTCCTAGGTGCACCAAAATGCATCTTAGGAACGAATTTCCATTGAACTCTATAGAAGTGTGTTCAGTGTGTGAAGAAGACCATTCTACGAATCAGTGCCCTTCCTTGCCCGGACTCAACGCTGCATACCAGGGGGCCGAAGGAGCCACTGAACCACTCTATTTCATGAACCAAAGGAGGCCACATGGACCCAGACCTTACCAGCAAGGAATGCAAGGGACATCCCAGACATATTACAACCCCAATCAAGCCACTTCCATGCCTTCTTGGGGTCCCCCTACTCATCCTTCCTGGTCCACACCCCCTCCTTGGTCATATCCATCTCAATACCATGCTCAACCAGCTGCTCATTCATTTCACTCTTATGCTCAGCTACAACCTTAGTGTAATGCACTTCATCAAGGGTGGAGGCCCCAGTACAACTCTCCTCCCACTCTTTTTCCTCCACCACCTGCTCAACCACAACCATTGCCTCCTACTCCACCAAGGCAACCCCAAATACCTACTCAACCGAACCCGAACCTGAATAACAGACAGGCCCAGTAGGTATATAGTGGGGAACCATCATGCCCGACCTATGCTGTAGAGATTCAGGAGATTAACCTATGATCTGGGAAGGTTCTCCCAGATAACCAACCTCCCCCTAAGGAGGATGAGGAAGAAAAAGAGGAAAGTTAACCAAAAGCCATTCCACCCTTTCCTGAGAGATTATCTGGAACAACACAACCTACCCCAGAAGAAACTGAACTTTTGGGAGAATTGAAACAATTATGTGTAAAGATACCACTTCTCCAAGCAATAAAGGATGTCCCTATATAAAACAAGATGATCAAGGAGAAGTGCTTCGAGCATCCAGGTAGGCACAGGAGAGATGCCCCAACTATCAATGTCATAGGACAACTGTCTGACCTGATGTTGGGGCAAGTAATTTGTCCGAAATATCTAGACCCTAGAAGCCCTGTAGTCGATGTCCACATCAATATCACCATAATCCCCCATACCCTAATTTATCTAGGGGCTACCATTAATGTGATGACCAAGGAAACTATGCTCAAGCTCAACCTTCAGGGCTCCCTGAGAAAGACCACAACAGTACTCTAGTTAGCAGACCGCTCCACCATGACCCCTGAAGGGATTGTGGAAGATGTAATGGTCTCCATCGATTCTTGGGAGTACCCTACTAATTTCTTGGTTCTACAACCAAAGGCAAAGCTCACTGGGTATCCTCTCATCCTAGGAAGACCCTAGTTGGCTACTGATGCCTACATAAGTGGTCGAGCTGGGAAAATGACAATCAAGAATGGGCATATGTCCAAGCAGTTAGTCCTATATCCTCTTGCCCAACCTTTGTTAGAACATGATTTACCTCTCTGGTTGGAGGAGGAAGATGAGGATGAAGTCTATTCCACACCATTGTTTGCAGTGGAAGCTACCATGGGGGGGAACCACAAACCGATGATGATCTTATTGAAAATTTGATTCAAAATCCACCCCCTAGTGTGTTTCCATTAGAAGAGCTGGTGGAAGAAACCCAAGCCAATCCTTTATTTGATCTCTATGTGGCTGACCCGACCTCTCTTAGAGATAAGAATATGGAATTCAGCCCAGAAAAAACCTTGAAAATCAACTCATCCCTATCCACCTCTCAGGAGAAAGAACTATGTAGCTTATTAAGAAACCACTTGGATGCTTTTGCTTGGAGCTATAAGGAGATGAAGGGAGTGCACCCTTCAGTCTGTACTCATCACATTTACATTAAGGAAGATTGCAAACCAGTCAGGCAACCTCAAAGGAGGATGAATCCAGCCCTTAAGGACATTGTCAAAGAAGAACTGCAAAAGTTAGTGGATGTAGGATTCATCTACCCTATCTTTGATAGTGAATGGGCCTTAGTGCTAGTGCCAAAAAAAAAGGGGAAGTGGAGAATCTATGTCAATTATTGGGAACTAAACAAGGCCACTGAGAAGGACCATTTTCCTTTGCCTTTCATAGATCAAGTGTTAGATGGACTGGCAGGGAAGACGTTTTTCTCCTTCCTAGATGGATTTAGCGAGTACAACCAGATCCAAATCAGCCCAGAAGACCAAGATAAGACCACATTCATTTGTCCTTGGGATACCTTTGCATATCGGGTCCTTCCTTTTGGATTTTGCAATGCTCCTGCCACTTTCCAGAGAGCAGTATTGAGTATATTTGTTGAACTGGTTCATGATGCAGTGGAAATATATATGGATGACTTTACCCCTTATGGTTCTAACTTCCATGAAGCTTTGTCTAACCTGGGAAAAGTTTTGGACAAGTGTATTGAAATGAACCTAACCCTTAGTCCTGAAAAATGTGAATTCTTGATCAATGAAGGGAACCTGCTAGGTCGTACACTCTCTCAACAAGGATTATAGGTGGACCCCAACAAAATTTCCATCATCCAAAGGGTCCCACCTCCTCAAAAGGTAAGAGATGTTCGAAGTTTCCTAGGTTTAGCAGGGTATTATAGAAGATTCATTAAGGATTTTAGTAAGCTAGCCTCTCCATTGTTTGGTCTTTTGGGAAAAGATGTTGAGTTCATATGGACTGACAACTGTCAAGAAGCTCTGGATACCTTGAAAAGTAAACTAGTGACTGCCTCAATTTTGAAAGGTCCAAACTGGGCCCTACCTTTCCACATTCATACAGATGCCTCGAACAAAGCGATAGGAGCAGCCTTAGGGCAATTTGATGAGACATTGCCTTATGCCATATATTTTGTAAGTAAAAACTTTTCGAAGGCAGAATTAAACTACACTGTAACCGAAAAGGAGCTCCTAGCTGTAGTCCATTCCCTAAATAAATTCAAACACTACATCACTGGCTATCAAACATTTTGTACACACTGATCATGCTACAATTAGGTATTTAATGAACAAACCAGATGTAAATGCTTGCATTATTAGATGGTTTCTTTTATTGCAGCAACTTGATTTAACCATTGTTGATAAGTCGGGTAAGGAAAATGTTTTTGCTGATTTTTTGTCTAGAATAGATCTGCCTACAGGTGAAGAAGGAATGGTGGATGATCAAATGCCAGATGAACACCTATTTTCTATCTCAATACTCTCTCCATGGTTTGCTGATATAGCAAATGACTTGGTTTCCACACAGTTCCCGCCACACCTGTCCTCAAAAGAGAAGAGAAAAATCATGAGGAAAAGTGCCCCTTTCACTTGGATTTGGGGAAAGCTCTTCAAACTTGGCCCAGATCAGGTTTTGAGAGGATGTGTCAGGGAGGAGGAAGTTTTTGACATTCTCTTGACCTATCATGATGGGCTCTGTGGGGGCCATTTTGCAACAAAGAGGACTGCCTTCAAAATTCTGCAAGCAGGTTACTATTGGCCCACTCTTCATCAAGATGTAAGGCGATATATCAGCGAATGTGGCCGGTGTCAAAGGATGGGGAAACCTACTCCAAGAGAAGAAATGCCCCTGCAACCTCAAGTGACTTTCGAGCCATTTGAGAAGTGGGGCATGGACTTTGTGGGTCCTATCAACCCTCCTTCAAAGCAGGAATATTACATCATTGTGTGCACTAATTATCTAACAAAATGGGCAGAAACAAAGGTGATCAAGGCAGCAACAGAAGAAAAAGTAGTTGAGTTTTTAAGAGAGAGTTATTCTATAAGTTTGGATATCCAATAGAATTAGTCACAGATCAAGGGATTCAGTTTACCTCCAATCTGATTGAAGACCTACTCACACATCACAAAATTAAGCACAAAACTTCCACCCCTTACCATCAGCAAGCAAATGGGCAGGTGGAAGTCACTAACAGAGCTTTGGAAGGGATTTTGACCAAGGTAGTGAGCAGCAGCAGAAATGATTGGGCATATCGATTGGCTGAGGCCACCTGGGCCTATAACAACACCTGGAAGACCACCACAAGGTTCACACCCTATGAGTTGGTCTATGGTAGGAAGGATTTCCTGTCAATAGAATTTGAATATAACACACTAAGGATGGCAGCTCAGCTGGACCTACATCTTAGCCATGCACAAAAGGAAAGGTTACCCCAGCTAAATGGATTGGATGAACAAAGATTGTAGGCCCTTCTCCACTCAGAGGTAGTCCAACTTCAAAGGAAAATATGGCATGACAGACACCTCAAAGAGAAACAATTCTAGGAAGGAAATTGGGCACTGCTGTATGATTCAAGGTCTAAAGATTTCAAGGGCAAACTGAGGACAACATGGCTAGGACCCTACACAGTAGAAAGGTGCAATGATAATGGTTCAGTTCTAATTAGGACCATTGATGAAGAAGCCATCCCAATGCTTATCAATGGGCATAGGTTGAAAATCTATAGGAAGCCCCTCTCCAAGCAATAATTCATTTAGAATCTGAGTAAACCAGTGTTGGTAGTGGAGCAAGTCTCTACCTCCACTCCACCCACACCCTTAAAAAAAAAAAAAAAATGAGGAGAATAAAAGATCCCTGGGTGAAAACCTCCCCTTGGAGGTGCCCAGGGCAGGCAGTGAGGGTGAAAACCTCCTGGAGGTGCCCTAACTGTCTCTAAAAAAAGAGAGAAAAAAGAAAAAACAGGAACAAAAAAATTAACTTCTTTTGAATGCATTGCAAATTGCAGGAGGGCCACAAAAGAAAAAGGGACATGGTCGAGCTAAATACACCTCTGATAGACCATTTCTCCATCACTATTGTCTTTTCCCAGTCCCTGGTCTCACTTGTTTTTGAAAACTATGCATCCTACAGGAGGCTCTATGTATTCTACAGGAGGCTCCTGTAGAGATCGCAGAGAGCTCGAAATCAAGTCAAGAAAAGGATCAAAGGGCTAGAAACTTTTCCAAAAGACCTGTGGATCCCCCTACCACCATTCATCCACCTAACTCTCCATTCCATACGTGCACCACTGTATTTCCACTCGCTTCTTTCTTCCCTGCACAAAAAACACATAAAACCTGTTTCTTTTGTTTTTTTTTTTAATGAATAATAAACAAGCAACATCCTTAAGTTAACTCTTACCTAGTGCATACTAGCTACTTTTCCTTAACTGACAGAACCTTCCTCAGCTAAATCTCCAGTCCCTGCTCAAGCCTCAACCAAAACTTTTAGAGGGAGAAGCAGCTACAGGAAATCCTGCAGGATTTTTGTAGTAGCTGATCCCCTTAAAAATTGAACTCCAGAGGTAGGGTCAGTGCAGCCACAGATGTATAAAACATGCAAGGAGCCTGGTCCTGATTGAATATCACCAATATGAGGTAGTCGAGCCACCAATTCAGAAGCCACGGGCGCCAATGGCAGAAATCCATGGACAGAACGCCAAAGTCTAAGCATGCAACACCACGTTAGAACGCAATTCTCGACTAACAGGTAAGTGACTAAACCCGTTCTTTTGTTGCATGAGTATAATTTAAAAACTACATGGACAAGTGAGATGGTTGCAATTAAACGAGATCAGTGGCCAGCTTACTGGCCACCCTCGTCTAGTTCAAATGGCGCTTAGTGGGTGCAATCAGCATGTGTGTTCAGTCAACTCGAAAAAAATCTCAAAACAAGTAGTGGTGGCATCTAACGAGAATGATTGAAATAATTGCGGAAGGTAGCATAAAGGTTTCATCATGACACTGAATTAGGGATGAATAGTCTGGATGAGGGTAACGTACCCTTCCTACCACCTCACCTCGTCACCGCAGAACACTCCTGTAAACTTAAGTACGCTGCAGTCAACCGCCTTTACCACCTTTGTTCTCATTTGTGTCGACGAGCTCTCGGCTGTAGCAACCTACCTACCACCTCTAGAGCCTCGAAACAGTCACTCTTTATCAGTTTCAGAACCCTTTCGCTTATTGGGCTGTACAAGAGAAAAAACACAGTCCTACAGGAGCCTTTCTACGGGAAGGCCAGTGAGCAGCACCGCAGATGAAAACTCAGGATTTCATGACAAATTCGGGCTGAAAAAGGTAGGCTCGGTAAAACCCACTCTGCATTTCCATATATATGCAAAAGGTGGTGTGATTCCAAATGAGGTATATAGTTGAAAAGGGAAGGAAAGTGAGAACAAAGTTTGCCTGTGTTTTTTAAAAATAATATATATATAATATATATATATATATATAATATAAATAATATATATATAATATATATTATATATAATAATATATATATATATATATATATATATATATATATATATAATATATATATATATATTATTATATATATATATATATATATATAGAGTTTCTCCCATTTGCTCTTTGCACTGACAGAATGTCTCCTTCTCCTCCGTGGTATTCTCCTATGTAAAGAAATGATGCAACTCTAGAAAAACAAGCCTGTAAAGAGTGAACTTGCATTGGGTATCTTCTTATTTTGAAAAAGGAAAAAGCACAGTTCTGCATGTTCTCTGTTTTTTAAGATATTGTTTCCCTCAAACAGACAGAGAAGTAATGTGAGTCTAGAGAACAGATTTTGGAAGGAAGGAAAGTTGAAATTTGTTTTAAAAAAAAAAGAACACAAAAAAACTCTCCTTGTTTCTTGAAAGGAAACCTCAGTTGTTCCTCTGTTTTCAGATTTGAAACTGGTTGCCTCCCTCTTCAACTGAGATATTCCAGCAAAATCTAAAACATCATGACAGGGGGTTTTATGAGGAAGGAGCCTCTGAATTCAACTAAGTTGTATGAACATCCAGAAGTGGTAGCCCTCTTCACTAGAGAAAATTGGATGCCTTTCCTTGAAAAGTTGCACGGGCATGATGATGAAGTCATAGAGCAATTTACATTGTATTTAAAACCTCACTCAAAAACCCATGCCACTGTCAGTTTCAGGGGTCTAACTATAGAAATCACCCCAGAGTT
>APFE031371773.1:25516-50270 GCA_000404065.3 Pinus taeda | reverse complement strand
GTCACCGCAGAACACTCCTGTAAACTTAAGTACGCTGCAGTCAACCGCCTTTACCACCTTTGTTCTCATTTGTGTCGACGAGCTCTCGGCTGTAGCAACCTACCTACCACCTCTAGAGCCTCGAAACAGTCACTCTTTATCAGTTTCAGAACCCTTTCGCTTATTGGGCTGTACAAGAGAAAAAACACAGTCCTACAGGAGCCTTTCTACGGGAAGGCCAGTGAGCAGCACCGCAGATGAAAACTCAGGATTTCATGACAAATTCGGGCTGAAAAAGGTAGGCTCGGTAAAACCCACTCTGCATTTCCATATATATGCAAAAGGTGGTGTGATTCCAAATGAGGTATATAGTTGAAAAGGGAAGGAAAGTGAGAACAAAGTTTGCCTGTGTTTTTTAAAAATATATATATATATATAATATATAATATAATATATATATATATATATATATATATATATAATATATATATAATATATTATATATATATGATATATATATATATATAGATATAATATTATTATAATATATACAGTTTCTCCCATTTGCTCTTTGCACTGACAGAATGTCTCCTTCTCCTCCGTGGTATTCTCCTATGTAAAGAAATGATGCAACTCTAGAAAAACAAGCCTGTAAAGAGTGAACTTGCATTGGGTATCTTCTTATTTTGAAAAAGGAAAAAGCACAGTTCTGCATGTTCTCTGTTTTTTAAGATATTGTTTCCCTCAAACAGACAGAGAAGTAATGTGAGTCTAGAGAACAGATTTTGGAAGGAAGGAAAGTTGAAATTTGTTTTAAAAAAAAAAGAACACAAAAAAACTCTCCTTGTTTCTTGAAAGGAAACCTCAGTTGTTCCTCTGTTTTCAGATTTGAAACTGGTTGCCTCCCTCTTCAACTGAGATATTCCAGCAAAATCTAAAACATCATGACAGGGGGTTTTATGAGGAAGGAGCCTCTGAATTCAACTAAGTTGTATGAACATCCAGAAGTGGTAGCCCTCTTCACTAGAGAAAATTGGATGCCTTTCCTTGAAAAGTTGCACGGGCATGATGATGAAGTCATAGAGCAATTTACATTGTATTTAAAACCTCACTCAAAAACCCATGCCACTGTCAGTTTCAGGGGTCTAACTATAGAAATCACCCCAGAGTTCGTCAGCCGGATTACGTCTCCCACTTGGACTACCCTGGAGCAAGGAAGAAAAACCACTGGGTCAAGTTGCCAAGAAGACATTTTTCCATCCTAATGAACATCCTGTGGAGGACAAGAATGACATCAGGAGAACAAGTATACCATACCCATGGGATGAGGTTAGTTATCAGATTATGAAATACATCTCCTGTGAAGGAAGATACAACATAGTTTATGGGTAGCATTTTAATCTGTTACATGAACTCAGATATGGCATGGACCTTCTTGCATCTAGAAAACTCAGTATTCCATATTTTCTCCTCCAATCCTTAATAGAATCTAGCACAAAATTGAAGGCAGGGGTTCCAAACCAATTGGCTTACCATGGATTAATTAAATTGTTGGTGGAGGATGCCCTCCACACTTTCACAATCCCCATAGCCTGGGATATTTTCAGAAACATGAATAAAGAGGATGATATAAAAACTCTCACCTATGACCTTAGTTTGTCTAAGAGTGAAGAGGAAGAACAAAAAGGAGAAGCTGAGAAGGGAATCCATGAAGAAGAAAAGAACATTCAAATGGAAGAAGAGGAACCCCACCCAGAAAAAGAAGGAAACCAGATAGAAAAAGGGAAACATGACACCACCAAAGATGAGCCTAAAGCAGAGAAGAAGAAATAATCAAAAGCAGAAAAGGGTAAAACCACAATAGAGAAAAATAAGAGGCCAAGAACTAGAAGAAAGAAGCCTAAGACAGTTCAGAAAAAGGTTGCCACATGAAAAGCAGAAGCTAAGCAAGCAGTGGAGAAAACAAAATTAGAAACAACAGAAGCAAAACCAGCAGAAACAGGAAAAACAACAGATGAAGAAGAAGAAGCAAAGCAGGAAGAAGTGTCTCCTAAGACACTAGCAAGAGAGGCAGCAGTTTTTCTTGTTGCACTTGGTACTCCAGCCAAGCCCAAAGGAAAAGGAAGAGACAACCATCTATGTACTTCAAGGCTTGAAAGAGCACTAGAATAAAGATGGGGAAGCCTCAACCACCTTCAAAGGAGCCCATCATCATTGAAGATGTCCCTACTGCAAAAGAGGAGGAATATCCAGCCAAAACCCCCATTACCTATGAAAGGGGAAACCCTAGAGCTTCTACTTGGAAAGAAAAGATCAAACTTATGGACTCTAAAACAGTCCTACAGGAGCCGCATACCGCTCTACAGGAGACATTAACAAAGCTTCAAGAGACTGAAAATCTTGAAAAGAAGGCAGAAGAACAGAAGATAAGGAAAAAGAGATACCAGATCCTAACCCTTAGCCTAACTTAGGCTCTTAATACAACCTTCTGGAAGGACGGAAAATCATCCCACAAAAGTTTGCAATCCCTCTTTTCTTTGAGCTGGTAAAGGAAAGAGTAAGGACCCATACATGGCTGTAGATTGCAAAATCAAGAGGGGTGGAAGACATTGGGCACATGGAAAACAAATTGAGGAAAATGGGAAAATAATTGAGCATGGTCAGGCATACAGAAAGCATCAGAAAGCTCAATTGGAGGCAAAAAATGAAATGTTAAAGAAGCAGCTACAAGAAAGGGAACCCCGGGCAGAAAATGAGCTGTCAATCTTAAAAAGGCAACAACAGGAAAAGGAACCCCAGGCAGACAGTGAGACATTAATAAGATAGCAACAAGAAAGGGAACCCTTGGCAAAAAATGAGGTATTGATCTTAATAAGGCAGCTACAAGAAAGGGAAGCCCAATTAGCCTGCATGGCCAGTTGGGCTATGGAGGCATTACAGTGCAGGCAGGCAGCCAAATCATATGCAGTGTACCTCAAGGATCAGTGGCTCCAATTTTAGATCAAGACACTGGCCTAGAGGGGCACAATACCTTTTCAGGATTATGGCCAATTCATGAATCTATGTGATCACAGTTCAGTTGAGGACAAAGTGAAGCTGGCAAAGTTTTACTTGCACAACATGGCCCTTACTGATATAAACCTATGGGATCCCAATGCTATGTTAAGAGACTTGTAGCTCATGGCCATGGCATATTGGATGAGCCATTAAGAGAAAAGGGCAGCAGAAATCCAGAAAATGATGGCAAAAGAGCTGAATGAACCTCTGATGATTAGAGCATAGCCAGCAGATCCCATGGCTCTCATCTATGCCCACCAACACCTTGCAGCTAATCCTCAAAGTGTCCCCAAATATGTTGATAAGTAGGCCCAGGCTATTGCACATTTTGAGGACATGGAGAGATTGTTTGGAGATGACTGCATTCATGCCTACATGAGAAGGTGGAACACATTGCCACTCAACCTACAGATCAGGGAGTATCACTCCCCAAATAGGATGAGGGAAGCCATGAGGAGAATGCCACTGTATAAGCACTCTATGCAAAGCTTGAAGGCCAATTTGATTGGCCTCAAATTTAGTCCTCCATTGCTGCTAGGAATGCTGGAAAGAGTAAAAGAGGAGGAAGAACAAAAATAGTGGCAAGAGGTGGATAGAGAGGCAGGATTCCATGATAAAGAGGAAGATATCACATCAGAAGCATGGGATGTCAGGGAATCTATTAGAGTCATCAAGGATGAAGAGTTAGACTAGTTGCTCAGAGGATGAGCAACCCATTCAATAGGGGGTGATGATGAGCCCTAGAAATGGGTAATTATATGGCCTTATTTTGCCTCTTAATTTGACTTAATCCACCATTATCATTAGTTTATTGCATGTTTTTGAATATATTTATGCTAATAGAGTGAATTGGATCATTCATTTCGCCATGTAGTCTAATGTGTGCTTTATGGAGATCTTTTAGTAAATTTTGGACAAAGTGAAGGGATATATGAGCAAATGGCAGCAAATACTCGAGGAAAATAGGGAAGAGGATTTGTAGGGGTTTGTCTCCTTCATTTATGACACCTTTCCTCGAATCCTCCATCAGCAACTCGGAGCACAAAGGTCCACATTGATGCATCCAAGGGGCAGCCGAGCAAGTAAAGAAGGACTGTTGTTTATCTCCAGTTCTGGGAAGCTGATCTCCTTGATTTTAGGAGGATTGTTAGAGGACTCCTGTCACACGGAACGAGTCGAGGTTGTGGACAAGATCGACATTCCTAGTATCTAAAGATATCTAATGACAAGCAAGACAATCAAAAACTATCTTTCTCTAAATATGCAATTAAAAACAAAGGCAAACAAGTGTTTTAGGCCTACCTTGGGTCCAATGCAAGTTTGTGGAAGCCTCGCTCCCTTGCTCCAAATCAGCTTCCTTGAAGTAAGTCTGCAAACACAAACAAGCAAACAAATTAAATAGCACATGAAAAGCCAATATCATAAAGCATATTCATCATAATGATCAAGGAGATTATGAAACAAACCACATAAGACAATTTGTTGAGAAAAATGAATCTGATTGTATTAATTCAAATGAAGAAGAACTTTACAACCTGTGCCTTGATGCTGTACAAGCTCCTCCCAGGGTCCGACAAGAAGTCTCCTCTACTTTGACAAGTTTCACTCACTTCCCAATGAAACCAAAAGGTATGTGATCTCTCCTCTCAAGTTTAACTAGGAAGTCCCAATTCCATCAGCATTTACCCTCAGAATGTTCAGCTTCTAACCTCTCTAGCAACTGACCTAATGCCTTAATTTATAGTGAAATGGAGGGATGTTACTAGGTCCTCCTTCAAAGGGATAAAGCCCTCCTTCAAAGGGATAGCTCCTCCTATCAAGGGATTAACTCCTTCTCTTTTGGGATGCATGAACCACTTTGGAGCGAACAATCCACGTCAAAATCCTTCTAGAAACATCTAGAATTAACCCAAAAGTGATTTTTTTAGGATAAACTTGCGCCTTTTTGACTTTTACAGGGGTACGCACCCACCCCTTTATAGACAGAGCGTGCAGGTACGCAGGTATTATGAACAAAGGGTGCGGGTCCGCAGGCAAAAGTGAGAGAAAGTGCGGAACCAAAGTAATATTGATTTTCAATGTCTTTCTCTCATTTTCAAATCTTGACATGAAGAGCTAAGGTCTGAGACTTGCTTAGGAGGCTAGTATAAGTGATGATAGACTCATACTGACTGCAAATAATCATGGTGACGATATTTTTGTGTAACACTTTTATTAAGCGTTGGTTTTATGTGAGCTAATATTAAAGTCTTTGGAGGGGTGTTGACATATGGAGTTCAGTGTCTCTGACACAAACCATGAAAGAAAAATTCTTTCATATTTCTGTTTGATGGAAAAGAGCTCTTACAAGGAGAGGTTATCTATACATCGATTTAGTACCATGCATCCAAATGCAGTAAACACATGCATAATGTGCAGACATTCAATGCTCTCTAACAACTAATCCAATATATACAAAATCAAACCAGCTAAACCACAAAGTTTAAATATTTTTTTCATTTTCTTTCTCTTGAAAAAAATGCACTTAAGCTATTTTTCTAAAAGAAAAATGATCATAGAATCAAGCAAACAAAATGAGTGCACAATTGCATTTCTCCATAACATACTACAAGAAACCTCTCAACCCAGGAATCCAGATAACGAGGTCGATCTCAAGATAATGGTTGACTAAAGCTTCTCATAAGAGGAAGAAGAGTGTTAATAATAGGAATAATGCTTTGTCCAAGAGCTTGGAGAGCGTTATAACTCATTGGACTACACAACTAGGGTGTGTTACAAAGACAGAGGTTGTAAAAGGGTCAATCAGGGTCTGATCAAAGGCTATGCAAAGAAAAGGAGGTTTTGGAGCATCCTGAGTGTTCAGAATGGGAACCAAGAATAACAGGAAGGCCTGGAAAGAAAGAGAGATAAAGTAACTAAAAGACCAAAATCGGGAATAAATTATTAGTCCCTAGTGGAGTCATAATTTCTGCTATAGGGATTAATGCATAGGTGGTTGTAGATGAAATACCCTCTTGGGTCTTCTTAGGACCCAAGGAAAATTGTTGAAGATTAGCTGCAACTGTCACAAAGAATCACACATATATTCATATTAATCCATGATTGACAAAGCGAAATGAGAAGGATTACCTCAATCCTTGGTGTAGTCCTGCTGGAGATCTCAATGTGGCAAAGTGGAAGGCCTCTCTACCAGATCCCAAATCAAAACTTGCACATAAACAAGACAAAGCGTACTCTCCACAACATATAAACCTTGACAATCAAAACATCAAAATAAGAGAATATAAGCAAGCATGCATCTAAGCTACTTATTAATAACGGAATTGAATCAACATGTAAAGGAATATAATATCAACACCATAAAGTAGACAACATAGAAACAGATCTATATTATTAGATAAAATAAGAATTTTTGCAACCATCTTGGCTAGATTAAGCCTCCTCTAGTGACGTAGGTGGAAACAATGGTTTAAGAAACCCCAACAATCACCCCGTGGTTCACCTTTTTATTATAACCTGACCTTTCTCTTTTCTACTAAAATGCCTTTGAAATAAAACCAAAACAAAGAATTTTACCTTGGAATTTGGAGCGCTCATCGTACACCGATAAGTCAACACACACGATCCTTTGTGACCATCGATCTGGATTCGTTTGATCTGACGACTGTCAGAGATTTCAGATGAGACAACAAGCTGGGGGTTAACCGCCCGATAAACATTTTTCTCTCTTCCTCCGTTGCTATGTGTCGAATGGTGAATGGGATCAGGAGACCAACCTTCAATATTGCTTACAGCTCTTGAGCCAACCAAAATATTGTTCACTATTGTGAAACTACTTTTGCAATCCAACGGTTGCGATTAGTTCACGATCCAACGGCCACGATTGAATCGCACAATCACAAGTCCCCTAGCCAGGCTCCTTCCAATTCAAATTTGTAATGCGATTGAGGTCCATGGACCGGATAAAATTGAAAAACCTCTGTCTATAATATTTCACATTTGGACTTCGGATCTGATCTACATTTTGCACCAATTCTTAGTGTAAATCATATTTTCGTTCGCAGGACCGAAACTATGTAATAAACTTCACCGATCCGATATTGGTGATCCAACGGTCAAGATTAAAGCGGCACCAAACAGTGAGATTTATAATAAAGCCTCTGACTTCTATCAATCATATGGTTTAGGCATGAAACATGGCAAAACAAAGGGATAATCACTCGGCCTGAATACAAGGGAAACAAAAGCACAACAAGGGTTTCCGCAGGCTTGATAATTAATCACACACACAATATCATTCATTCACAATAAAATAATTACAGAGTCTCAGCCTTGGCTTAATTACACGAATAAAAGACCTATGTTTCAAATACAATCCACATACTATTATTGATCTCGCTCCACTCAATCCACTCTCTTCTTTCATTGCATTTTTCCTTCCTTTTATCAATTAGATATCACTCTAACTATGTCTAACAAATCAATCTCTATTGTTAATAAATCTAACAACAAATCTCTAATTCCTAGCTCTATGCTAACAACTTATCTTTGAATATAAAAATAAGACAATTTCTAACTATTACAACAATAAAAAACAAGTCATTTCTTGAGAGATCCAATCCTCTCAATAAAACTGGCTTTGACCAATCAAATCAATGAAATTCAACTTGTTTAGCCACAACATGTGAACAAACTTTCACATTGTTGGCTAAGTCTGGATGCTCCTGCATCAGACTCCTGAGCAAGAAAATAATTGTCCTTCAAACTTTCAGGACTTACTCCATACTTCTACAACTCTGCTGTTGTCAACCAGCTAGCATCCTCCACTGGCTTTCCTTTCCATTTGACTAGATATTGGAAATAAGTTTGTCCTATGGTTCTTCTGGATACTCTTTTCTCCAAAACAACTACCACTTCTTTCTTAGCTGTCTTTGGCATTTGTTCTTCCTATTTCACAGTTTGAACTTCATCTCCTATAGTTTCCTCTTGTAGCTCTATCTCTGCCTCTTTATATGGATACAAATCTACAACATTGAAGATAGGTGATATTCCAATCCCTTCTGGAAACTCAATTTCATATGCATTAGCTGAAAACTTTCTTACAATCCTACATGGTCCTATCTTTTTCATTTTCAGTTTATTGTAAGTTGTAGCAGGAAATATTTCTTTTCTCAAATACACCATCACTAAATCTCCCACTTGGAATTATTTCTCTCTTCTTTTCATATCTACCATCTGTTTGTATTTGCTGCTACTTTCCTGCAATCTACCTTTGACATCTTCTTGTAGTCTTTGCATCTATTCTACAAAGTCTTCAGCTTTTGCACTTCTTGTCTCATGTTTACCCAAATTTCTGAGCTCGTACACACCTCTTGGATTCATTCAAAAAACAATCTTAAATGGACTCATTCCAGTACTTCGGTTTGGAGTATCGTTATAAGAAAATTCAGCCTAAGCTAGTGCTAAATCCCACTGCTTAGGATTTTGATACACTAAACTTCTCAATATGTTTCCCAAGATCCTGTTTACTACTTCGGTTTGTCCATCTGTTTGAGGATGGTATTCTGAACTAAAACTAAGGTTAGCTCCTAGTTTCTTCCAAAGAGTTCTCCAGAAATTACCTATAAACTTTGTATCTCGATCAGACACAATACTTACAGGTAACCCATGTAATCTTACAAATTATGAGAAGAATAGATTAGCTATGTGTGTTACATCACTAGTTTTCTTACATGCAATGAAATGTGCCATGTTAGAAAATATATCTACCACAAAATAAATAGAATCATTCCCCCTTTGAGTTCTAGGTAAGCCCAAAACAAAATCCATGCTAACTGCATCCCACGGTCGGTCTGGTATTGGAAATGGTTGATATAATCCTGTATTATGGCTCCTCCCTTTGGCATGTTGACATATCTTGCACTTCTCAACAAATTTCTTAACATCAATTTGCATTTTTGGCCAATAATGAAAGCATTCACCAAAGCAAAGGTTTTATCTTGTCCAAAGTGACAAGATAATCCTCCACTATGTTTCTCCTTTATAATGTTTTCCCTCCTAGAACATTTGGGAATACACAACTTGTTGCTCTTAAATAATAAGCCTCCTTGAATGAGATATAACAATCACTGACTTCTGTTATGAACTATTGGATTCTGAATTGTTGTATAGATATCTTTGAAATCTGCATCATCTTTATGCATTTCGATCATTTCCTCAAATCCTATAACACCCACTTTGAATTCTTGCACAATAAAACTTACCCTACTCAATGCATTGGCGACTTTATTTGACTTACCACTCTTGTGTTTTATCACAAAATTTAAGCTTTTTAAAAATCCTACCCACTTGGCATGTTTCTGGTTCAATTTTGGTTGGTTATTGAGGAATTGTAAGGCATGATTGTCTGAATACAATATGAATTTATTTGGTAGCAAATAATGTCTACATTTTTTCAGGGCTTGTACAATAACATAAAATTCTTTATCATAAGAAGAATACTTCTTCTTAGCTTCATTTAGTTTCTCACTAAAGAATGCTATCGGTCTTTGTTCTTGACTTAGAACTGCTCCAATTGCAACTCCACTAGCATCTGTTTCAACTTGAAATACCTTTTCAAAATCAGGTAAAGGAAAAAATGGTTTCTCTGTGATTTTCTCCTTCAGCAATTTAAAATTCATGTCTGCTACCTCTGTCCACTTGAACGGCTGATTGATCTCCTTAATTGTTTCAAGAATTGGTGCACAAATCTGACTAAAGTTTTTGATCAACTTTCTGTAAAAACTTGCAAGACCATGGAAGCTCCTTACCTCAAATACATTTCTAGGAATAGGCCAATTCCAAATTGCTTGGACTTTCTCTGGATCCATTTTCAATCCTTCTTTAGAAACTACAAATCCCAAGTAAATCAATTCTTCCTTCATGAGACTACATTTCTTTAGATTTATCATTAGTTTCTCTTTCTGCAGAATTCTTAGAACCAACTTAAGATGCTCTAGATGTTCTTCTTTACTTTTATTAAAAACTAGAATGTCATCAAGATAAACAATAAAAAACTTGCCTACATATTCCTTCAATACTTCATTCATTAATCTCATGAACGTGCTAAGTGCATTAGTGAGTCCAAAAGGCATCACTAACCACTCATACAACCCACTGTTTGTTTTAAATGATGTCTTCCATTCATCGCCTTCTCAAATTATTATTTGATGATATCCACTCTTCAAAACTATTTTAGTAAAATACTTTGATCCGCTCAAACAATCCATTAAATCATCCATACGTGGAAAAGGAAATCTATACCTGATAGTGATCTTGTTTATGGCTCTGGAATCTGTGCACATACGCCATTCTCCTCCTTTCTTTGGACTGAGTATTGTTGGTACAACACATGGACTAAGACTTTCTCTGATTAGCCCCTTATCCATCAACTCCTGCACTTGTCTTCCAACTTTTGCATTCTCTTGAGGAGTTAGTCTGTATGCTTCTTTGTTTGGAAAACTTGCTCCTGGTATTGGATCAATATGATGACTAATACTCTTGATTTGTGGTAATGCATTTGGCAACTCATCCACAACAATATCAGCAAAATCATTCAACAAAGTTTTGATTTCCTCAGGTAAATTGTCTAAGTTTGTGGAATTCAAAATTACCTTAGGTCTCCCTATGACAGTAAAATTCATTTCATCACCTTTTTCAACCTCTTGTAATAGCTCCTTCCCACTCATCAGCATAACATTGTTTTCAAGTGCTCCCTTGTTAGATTCATCCTTCAATGGTAGTAGTGTATGTTTAGTTCTATCCTTCTCTAGAGTATAAGTGTTTCTCCTCCCATCATGAATAAATTTTCAATCAAATTTCCACGGTCTTCCCAGTAATACATGGCATACATCCATGGGAATTACATCGCATAACATCACATCTTTATATGTACCAATTTGTATCTCAACCTTGCATTTTTCTGTCACAATGATCTGATGTCCCTTCTGTAACCATGACACTCTGTAAGGAGCAAGGTGTATTGTCTTTACCAACCCTAGCTTGTCCACCATCTCTATAGAAATAAGGTTATCAGTGCTTCCATTGTCAATTATCACTTTACAACATTTACCTTTAGATTTTCATGTATTTCTGGACAAACACTTCCTCTGAGTTGGTTCTTCAATCTCCTTCTCTGTCTTAAGCAAGGTCCTTCTCAATAACATCGATTCTCCTACTTCAGGGGGTTCTTCCTTTTCCATAAGTAGAGGTGGTTCTAGCCTTGCCTCAGCCACATTCGCATTCCTCTGACTTGTTGATCTATTATGAGGATAGTTCCATGACACATGTCCCCATTCTCCACATGTGTAACACTGAACATCTTTTCCTCGACCTCTTCCTCTAGGTGCAAATATTCCTCTGTTAAATTATTCCCTCTATGGTGGTCTGCTACTTGAGCTTCTTGCTTCATGCTGATGTTGTTGTCCCCTTGGTCTAGTAGTTCCTCTACCTCTTACTGAGCTTCTTCCTCTATTCCTCTAAGTCTGTTTTCTCAACATCTTCTCTTCTGCCTTCAAACCTACTTGATAGGCATCTTCAATAGTCTTTAGACTCAACAAGCTGATCTCATCATGGATGTCATACCTTAAGCCATTGATATATCTAGCTACCTTTTCCATGTCATCTTCTGCATGTCCTTCTCTAATACTCAGTCTATAAAACTCTTTTGTGTATTCCTTAACAGACATTCCTTTTTGCCTTAAATTTTGAAATTGTTTAAAAATATTTAACTAATAGTCTTTAGGCATAAATTTGAATTTCGTTTTACTTACCATTTTGTCCCATTGCTTGATCTTGGACTCTCCTTTCCTCATTCTGGATGTCTGTAGCTCATCCCACCAGATAGCTGCATGACCCTTCAATCTGGTAACTACAAATTTCACCTTCTTTTTGTCATCAGTTTCCTCTTCATAGTCAAAATATTTGTCGAATGAATTGATCCAATCGATTAGCTCTTCTGTATTGAGACTCCCTTCATACATAGGAATTTCCATCTTTGGTTTTCCTCCTACTTTCGCCAACATCTTGATAACTTTGGTAGTTTCATTTTCCTCCTCTTCTTCTTCTTCAGAAGATTCTTCTTTAGCACTGTCAACTCCTTCATCAGGTATTCTTCTCTAAGCAGTATCAACTGTTTCCATTCTCGTACATAGACTCTGGATCTCTTTCAGTAGAATTGTATTTTCTTCAAGTCTTCCTCAATTAATGCCATCTCCTCTCCTTGGCGGCTTTTTTGCTACAATCAACCTTAACTTCTATTCTGATAACACAAATGACGCAGGCGGAAACAATGGCTTAAGAAACCCCAACAATCACCCTACGGTTCACCTTTTTATTATAACCTGACCTTTCTCTTTTCTACCAGAATGCCTTTGAAAAAAAAAACAAAACAAAGAATTTTACCTTGGAATTTGGAGCGCTCGTCATACACCAATAAGTCAATGCACATGATCCTTTGTGACCGTCGATCTGGATCTGTTTGATCTAACGGTTGTCGAAGATTTCAGATGAGACAACAAGCCGGGGGTTAACCACCTGATAAACGGTTTTCTCTCTCTCCTCCACTGCTCTGTGTCGAATGGTGAATGGGATCGGGGGTCCAACCTTCAATACCACTTACAGCTCTTGAGCCACCCAAAATATCGTTCACTGTTGTGAAACTACTTTTGTGATCCAACAATTGCGATTAGTTCACGATCCAACGGCCACAATTAAATCACAAGTCCCCTAACCGAGCTCCTTCTGCTTCAGAGTTGCGATGCGATTGAGGTCCACGGACCCGATAAAATTGAAAAACCTTCGTCTATAATACTTCACATCCGGACTTCAAATCCAATCTATATTTTGTGTCAATTCATAGTGTAAATCGGATTTTTTCTCGTGGGACCGAAACTATGTAATAAAATTCACTGATCCGAAATCGGTGATCCAATGGTCAGGATTAAAGCAAAACCAATCAATGAGATTTATAATAAATCCTTTGACTTCTATAAATCATATGGTTTAGGCATGAAACATAGCAAAACAAAGGGATAATCACTCGGCTCGAATACAAGGAAAACAAAAGCACAACGAGGGTTTCCGTAGGATTGATAATTAATCACACACACAATATCATTCATTCACAATAAAATAATTACAGAGTCTTGGCCTTGGCGTGATTACAAGAATAAAAGACCTCTGTTTAAGCCACATACTATTCTTGATCTCACTCCACTCAATCCACTCTCTTCTTTCATTACATTTTTCCTTCCTTTTATCAATCGGATATCACTCGAACTATGTCTAACAACTCAATCTATATTTTTAATAAATCTAACAACAAATATCTAATTCCTAGATCTATGCTAACAACTTATCTTTGAATCTAAAATAAGACAATTTCTAAATATTACAATAATAAAATCCAACTCATTTCTTGAGAGATCCAACCCTCTCAGTGAAACTAGCTTTGACAAATCAGATCAATGAAATTCAACTCGTTTAGCCACAACATGTGAACAAACTTTCACATTGTTGGCTAAGTCTGGATACTCCTACATCATCTAGTCCTTCAGCTCCACTCTCTCTCTCTTTGAACTTCTTGGCAATATAACAATACTAAAGCTCTTGCAAACTTTCAACAACCATTCGACCTTTGTTACAGTAACCAAGCCTCCAATTTATAGATGGAGAGAGGTTCAACCTCACAAATTATTTCATGAGTTCCATTGAGGAAAAGGCTTGGATGTTTCCTTTCTTTATTTCTCTTTCCTTTTGAGTGAGACTCTGTTAGGAATAGAAATGTGCTTAGTGAGGCCTGAGGCGAATGTTTCCTACTTTTCGAGCTGACATTTGAGTGAAAAACGGAGTGTCAGTGAATCAACTTGCACTTTGACCTCTGGAATATCATAAATATTTAGTAATGCTTCCCTTTACGAAAAACAGAGTGCTAACCTAGGGACCAACACTTTTGGCTGACAATTGGAAATCATTATAACTCTCCTTGTTTGTTTCTAGGGTGTGTTACCCTGGAAAATATGCCTATAACTTAGGTATTTTATTCAATCAATGTGTCTTTATCCTCTAAGTTGATTATGAGGTAATTTTCCTATATAACAATTAAAAAACCAGGAAGGAAAAGAAAATATGTCAAGAAAATCTACTTCGTGGGAAAATTTGTTGATATTATGATGGGGAAACCAATAGTTGAAAACTATCTAGATCTAGGTAGCCCTATTGTAAAAATTCACATTAATGGTATTGAGATTCCAAACACTTTGATTGTTTTAGGGAAAACCATCAATATCATGAGCAAACAAACTATGTGTCAGCTAAAGCTTCCTAATCTTCAATATACCCCTACATTGTGCAATTAGAAGATAGATATGCTATCAAACTTGATGTTATATTAGAAGATGCGTTTGCTTCTTTAGATTCTTGGGAATATTTTGTTTATTTTATTATTTTAACACCCAATAATAATCTAGGAGGCCATCCATTGATCCTTGGTAGACCTTGATTAGCTACATCTAATGCATTCATAAGTTGTAGATCTGGTGATATGTATATTTCTTATGGAAACTCTACTAGTAAATTTACATTGTATCCACCTGAATAAACAATAACTGAAGTAAGAAGTAAATTCTAGATAGATGATGATGGATATTTTAATGATATCCAACCAGTGTTTACTCTCTTGCAGATAGATGAAGAAGATCAATTAAAAAATCTAATGATGTTGGAGATACTGAGGGGGGGTGAATCAGTATTTCTTTTCAATTATTATTTTTATCAGTTAAAAACATTTATATTTGGAACACAGAAATAGATAACAGGAATAGATGTTTTTATTAATGTGATATTTGCAATAAATCAAGTACAAACAATATATATACAATATATATATAACTATATATATATATATATATATTATATATATAATAATATATATATATATATATATATAATACTATATAATATATTATATATATATAATATAATATATATATATGGTTTCAATCAGTTGTCAAGCACCAACTTGGACTCTTTGTGAGGCTCCAACCTCCAGAGCACCAACTCGGTCTAATCAACACAATCCATCAGAAGTTTACTCATCCAAAATATTTCCATATTGACATCAATGACAATCTAGGTCAACAATCTCCCCCTTTGCCATTGATGGAAATATTCTTCTTCTCTCCCCCTTTGACATCAGTGGCAAAGGAGTGCACAAGGACTCCCCCTATGGAACTACTCCCCCTGTCCTGCAACATCTTTATGAATCAACTTAAATGATGCTAAAGAGATAACTCCCATCTTTTGACGAAGATGTTCAAAGGCTTCTCGAGGAAGAGGTTTTGTGAAAATATCAACGATATGCTCCTTAGTATTGATATATTCCAAGATAATGTTTTGTTGAGCTACTTGTTCACAAAGGAAATGATACTTGATTGGTATATGTTTGGTCTTTGAGTACATCACTGGATTTTTGTTGAGGCTAATCACACTTGTGTTATCAAAATAGATGGTAATTGGTTGATTTGTACCTATCTTGACATATTTTAGAGATTCCTTCATCCATAGTATTTGAGTACAACAATCTATGACAGCGATATACTCGACTTCAACTATATATAGTGATATGGATGTCTGTTTTTTGCTGAGCCAAGATACTAAATAGTCTCCCAGGAAGAATGCATTTCCACTAGTACTTTTCTTATCATTGACACTTCTGGCCCAATCCGCATCGGCGTATGCAGTCAAAGTAAGATTTGAGCTCTTAGGATACCAAAGACCGAAATCAGGGGTTCCTTTTAGGTATTTGAGAATTCTTTTTACGGCCAACAAATGGAATTGTTTAGGAGTTGATTGAAATATTCCCACCATTCCTACTACTTGCATAATGGCAGGTCTTGTAGCAGTTAAGTACAGAAGGGCCTCCAATTATTGACCTATAATGAGTTGCATCTACCGAAGGGGAGTCATCATTTTTTCTCAAATTGCAACTTGTGTTCATAGGTGGGCTCACGGGTGCACAGTCTTCCATTCCATGTCTTTTCAACATGTCTTTAAGATATTTGGCTTGAGATATAAACATGCCTACCATGGTTTGAGATACTTGTAGTCCAAGGAAGTGAGATAACTCTCCTATCATTTACATCTCAAACTCTTTTGACATATTTTGAGAAAACTCATGGCTCATCTCATCATTATTACTAGAAAAAATCAGATCATAAACATAAACAAGTGTGACTAGTAACTTATCCTCATCCGTCTTTATGTAGAGATTACTGCCACCCCCTTCTTGAAGCCTTGTTGTGGTAGATAATGATCCAATCTTGCATACCAAGCTCTAGGAGTTTGTTTCAACCCATATAATGCCTTTTTCAACTTACAAACAAAGTCTTTTCCTTCTGTTAGATTAAACTCTTCTGGTTGTTCCATGTAGAATTATTCTTTGAGTTCCCATTTAGAAATGCTAATTTTACATCCATTTGATAGATTTTGAATCCTTTTGAGCAAGCAAATTCCAAGAACATCTTGATAGATTCCACACGAGCTATTGGTGCAAATGTTTCTTCAAAGTCAATTCCTTCAATTTGTGAATAGCCTTTACAAACAATACTTGCCTTGTTTCTGATGATTTGTCCATCTTCATTCATTTTTTTTTTAAACACCCACTTGGTTCCTATTATTTTATTGTCCTTTGGATGAGGTACCATCTCCCATGTATCATTCTTCTCGGTTTGAGACATTTATTCTTCCATGGCTTTTACTTATGAGGATCCTTGCTTGAGTAAATGTTTCTGGTTCTATCATGGATAGAAGAGCAATATCATTTTTCTTTGGTGCATTTGTCATTCTTCTTTGGGTTTGCATCCCTTCATCTATATTTCCAATAATATTCTCTTCTGAGTGATATTTATGGAGAAGTTTCATATTTGAAGGAGTTTGAGATGTTTCTTTTTCCTTGGGTATTTCTTGATTTTTTTCTTCTTCTTCAGGTTCTTCTTCTTCAATGAGAGGATCAACTTCATGTTCTTCAATTTATTTCTCTAGAAGGTATTCAAAAATCTTCACATCAATGCTTTCCCCAATTTTATGTAGTCGGTTATTGTAGCACCTGTAGACTTTTCTCTGTGTAGAATATCCAAGGAAGATCCCTTCGTCAACCCCAGAATCAAACTTTCCTGGTGAGCCATCATTGATTTTTATGAAGCACTTGCATCCAAAAATCTTGAAGTATTTTACTGAAGCAGGTCTTCCTTTCCATAATTCACAAGGAGTCTTTTCATTATTTGGTCTTAATTGAGTTCGATTCAAGGTATAGATAGTTGTCCCGACTACTTCTCTCCAAAATTTTGGCTACAATTCAGTTGCTATTAACATTGTTCTTTCCATTTCTTGAAATGTTCGGTTTCTTCTTTCAACTACCCCATTTTGCTTGGGTGTTTAGGCAGCAGAGAGTTCTCTTTTAATTCCATGTATTTTACAGAATTCATTAAATTTTTTTGATGTGAATTCTCCCCCTCTATCTGTTCTAAGGCACTTAATCTTTGAGTCCTTTTCATTTTCTACAAGAGCTTTAAGATTATTAAAACACTCAAATTCTTCATATTTATATTTTAAAAAATATATCCACATCATTCTAGTATAGTCATAAACAAATAAAGCAAATTACCTTTCTCCTTTTAGTGCCGGAGTTCTAGTTGGTCCACATAACTTAGCATGGATGATCTCCAAAGGCTTTGATGTAGAAAACTCCTTGGTCTTGTGCCCAGTTCTGGTTTGCTTTCCATGTTGACATGGAACACATATTCCTTGATTTGGTTTGAATAACTTTGGAATGTCTTGTGCTACTTTAATCTTGTTGATATTGTTCAAGTTATCGAAGCTTGTATGTCTAAGTCACTTGTGCCACAACCAACTTTCATATGTTTGACTTAAGTAGCATTTATCTTCTTGAATCTTGTTCAGAATGTAGATGTTGTCTGGTGTTCTAACCCCTTTCGCCACAGGTTCCCCTGAGGAAGAGTTCCTTATTACACAGTCTTTGGTGCTAAAGACAACATTATGTCCTTGATCATAGATTTGGCTAACACTCAGGAGGTTGTGTTTGAGCCCGTTTACTAGCAAAGCATTTTGAGCTTTTCCTTTTCCATTAATAAGATTAACATTTCCTTTTCCAGCAATTTTGGAAGATCCACTTCCAAAGGATACATTTCCTTCCTTTTTTTTCAATGAGACAAACTTCCTTTTGTCCCCTGTCATGTGTCTGGATCACCCATTATCCACAAACCAATGATTTCCATTATTTTGAGCACATAGAGCTAGGCCACATTTATCTGTGTTGGGATTCTCACTTCTTGTTTTTCCTCTTTTGAGTGGGAACTTTTGTTCATTGTGTCCATTATTATTACATAATGAGCAAATCAGATCAAATTTGTCCAAGGGATCAAAAAAATTGCAAGTCTTGATTTGTCCTTGCCCTTTGGGGCCATATTGTTTGTTTATTTGATCCTTTAGTTTTGGTGTGTCATTCTTCCGAGCCATGTAATGTTTAGCTTGATGAACAAAATTTTTACAATGGAAACAATGCCCATAAAAGATAGTTTTGTACCTATTGTAATAGCCATGATTTGAATCAACATTCTTCCTTGGAGTTACTCTTACTTCATTCTTTGGATTTGAGATGGGCCTTTGATGAAATATTGTTTTGTATCTGTTGTAACATCCATGATTCGAATCAACATTCTTCCTTGGAGTTACTCTCTCTTCATTATTTGGATCTGGGATGAGCCTTTGATGAAATAATCTTTCTTCTTTTGGGTTGTTGGAAAGTACGTTGTCATATATTTTCACATTATTCTTAGTACTTGATGATTCTCCTTTAAAACCTATTCCAGATCTGTCATGTTGAGGTTTTTGATTATTTAGGATAGTGTCAAGTATTTGAGAGCTTTTCCAACCCTTTTTAACTTGCTCCAATTCCTTCCTCAGAGATACTATTTCGGCTTCACGTTCTTCGCAAGCTTATTCTTTTTCTTTTAGCTTATTTTTCAAGAGATCTTCCCTTCTTTTTGTTTCCTCATTTTCTACCTTGAGAGAAATGATTTTATTCCGTAATTTCTCATTTTCTTCAATGGCACTTATTAATAATTCATCTATATTTCCATCTATCCCTGAGTCATCATCATTTGTGAATGCCATGAAAAATACTTCTTGGCTTCCAGCATGGTCATTTTCTTCATATGATTCTTCATTACCTCTTTTTCGATGACGTAATTGGTTAGTTGATTTCTTTTTGATGACTACAAATTCATCTTCATCGGACTCATCTTTCTTAGAGAGGAAATTAATCTTATTGAACCCTTTCTTTTTGTATATCGTCCTCTTAGAAGTTTCTTCATCATCACTATCATGGTTATGAGGACATTTTGCAGCATAATGACCTATTTTTCCACATTTGAAACAAATAAGAGGGTATTTACCTTTTAGCTTAGATCCTTTCTTCAGCCTTCATACAAATTGCACCAATTCAGATTCAAAATTGGAGTCATCACTATTGATATTCCTTTCTTTCCCTTTTTTTTATTTTTAGGCCTTGAATGTTGCATCTTTGGAACTTGGGCAACCGTTTCTCATCTCATAGGAAATGAGGATTCCATGGAGTTCATCCATCTTCATAGTATCTTGATCTTTCAATTCTTCTATGGCACTTACTTTGGAGTCAAAACTATCTAGGAGAGATCTTAAGACCTTTTGAACAATGGTGCTTTCTTTAATGTTTTCATCCAATCCTTTAAGAGAGTTGACCACTTCAGCTACTCAGAGAAAGTATGATGCAACATCTTCTTCATAATCCATTTTTAGACTTTCAAATTGCCTTCTATGAGTTTGAAGCTTTGCCTTCTTGACTTTGGAGTCCCCGTCGTATAAGCCAATTAGCTTATCCCATACTTCTTTGGCAGAGTTACAATTCATGACTTTTGTAAATTCAAAATCAGTGATTCCATTAGTGATTGAGTTTAAGGCTTTTGCATTTTCAACGTAGATTTTCCTTTCGCCTTGATCTGTTGGAAGAGTGGAAGGAGTTATGTACTCATTTAAGACCGAATGCCAAACTTCAGGTCCAAGGGACATTAAGTAGTAGGACATTCTATTTTTCCATAAACCAAACTTTGTGCCATCGAATAGAGGAGGTCTTCCTGATACTTCTTGATTTCCCATCATGACTAAGAATCCTTCTTCAATATGTTAGGATGATATGAAGAAGCCCGCTCTTATACCAATTGTTGGAAATACTAAGGGGGGTGAATCAGTATTTATTTTCAATTATTATTTTTATCAGTTAAAAACATTTATATTTGGAACACAGAAATAGATGACAGGAATAGATGCTTTTATTAATGTGATCTCTGCAATAAATCAAGTATAAATATATATATATATATATATATATATATATATTATATATATTATATATATAATATATATATATATATATATAGATATAGATATATATGGTTTCAATCAGTTGCCAAGCACCAACTTGGACTCTTTGTGAGGCTCCAACCTCTAGAGAACCAACTCTGTCTTGTCAAGGCACCAACCTTGAATTTAGGAGCACCAACTCCTAGGACACCAATCCTTTTAGTTCTGAGGCACCAACCTCGAGGGCTCCAACCCTCTTTTGTAAACTGTCAGAATTTGTTTGGTTGTAATTCTCTACTCCCAACCCTGTTGGACCTAGGACTTACTTCTATCCTCCTATTCCTTCCACTTCTACCAGAACTTCGGCTTCCTTTTGTTTTTACAATTTACCAGCTTCTACCACTTTTTTTCTCTGTTATATAAGCCTGATATGCTGACCTTTAGCTTAATCCTTGCTCGCTTGAGCTTTGGCTTCCACAACGCTCACTCGACCTTCAGCTTCCTCAACATTCGCTCGACCTTTTGGCTTCCCTCCTCTAGTCGAGTTAGCTTCCTCTGCACTCGCTCGTCCATCTACGCTCGCTTGATTCTTCGTATTCTCGGTCCATGGATTCCTCTGTCAATAGAGAGGTCCCACATTGACTTTTCGCTTTTTAATCAGCACCTCATTCCGCACCGTTGATTTCTTCTGTATTAGATCCGACGATCACCACTCTGTCCAATCAACACAATCCATTAGAAGCTTGTTGCGCCGTAGATCTATTCTCTCCAGATCTAATGGTCCCGACTTAACCCGATCAACCCAAAAACCATCTGTTGATCCTTCTTTGTCGATCAACACTGCATTTGATCCAACGCTTGACAAAAATATTAGGTGAGCTACATGCACAAGGATTACCCACCCGATAAAGCGGTTTCCTCTCTCCTCTAATATGCGTTGTGTCAATTGCTTAATGGAATTGGGTGACTCCCTCTTATTACCACTTACCGCTTATTCTTAACCCGATAAACCATTTATGCTTATAAACCCGCCTTTCTCTTTGACTAACGCCCGAGCTATTTAGCACCCGATGACCGTAGATCTTCTACCATTGATGGCTACGACGAATCCTCCGATTTCCTCATCTGCTAATACTTAAATTAATCTTCGTCGTTCATTTATTTGACTTTACGCTGCGCGACTAAATCCTAGCCACTCATTACAAACAATCTCGTCCATTGATCTCCAAGATCCAATGGTTCCTGTGTGTTCAATCTTCATCTATCTCCTCACCTTGACTTTGATTCATTTCTTCAGTGTTTTTCCTGTGGTTTCGGGTTTTCTTCAGGGTTTTGGCCTTTCACTTTTCCGCTGCTCAACTCTCTTTGAGCCTGTCTTCTACGAATTCATACCTCGCTTATTCTCTCTGAGCTTCACTCTGATTCTTCAACCAGATTCAAAGACCCATTATGATTCCTCTTTCTCTTCTTCTCCTCTCTGTGTTTCGCCGAATTCTACCTGCACATAATAGCTAATGACCTCTTTGCTTCCAATGACCTCTTCTGATGGCTTTTCTCCTTGGCTTCTTTCTCTTGTTTCTTCATAGATCCAATGTGCTTGGCTTCACATCATTATTTACTCATCCAAAATATTTCCATATTGACATCAATGACAATCTAGGTCAACAAATGAATAGTAATGATTCTTCTTCATACTATGAGCAAGATCCAAGTTTTCAGGAACAATGTAATATTGATTATCTATCACCTCATCAAATGTATTTACATTCTATGGAAATTTTTGGCAATTCTCTAATAGAAATATTTCCAAGAAAAACATTAAACATTAATAAAAACTTGGAAATTTTCCTCGAGAGGAAATTTCAAAAGATGCTACAAAAACATTCTTCTCCTTATGCATGGGAATATACTGATATGAAAGGAATTGATCTTAAAACTTGTATGCATCATATTTACATCTAGGAAAATGCCAAACCAGTTAGACAACCTCAGAGAAGGATGATTCCTAATTTAAGAGAAATTGTAAAGGAGGAATTGCAAAAGTTACTTAATGTGAATTTCATATATCCGATATCAGATAGCCAATGGGTATCAAATTTAGTGATTGTTCCAAAGAAGAATGAAAAATGGAGAGTATGTATTGATTATATGGAATTGAACAAATCTACTTTGAAATAACACTTTCCACTACCCTTTATAGATCAAGTATTAGATACCTTAGTAGGGAAGAAATATTTTTCATTTCTTGATGGTTTTAGTGGGTATAACCAAATTCATCTAGCACCAGAAGATCAAGATAAAACCACCTTTACATCTCCATGGGGGAAATATTCCTATAGGGGACTTCCCTTTGGATTATGTGATGCACCTACAACATTTCAAAGAGTGGTTTTGGGTGTCTTTTTTGATCTAATCCATGATTGTGTGGAAGTTTATATGGATGATTTACTATTTATGGAAATACTTTCCAAGAAGCTCTTGAAAGATTAGAAAAAAATATCATTAGATGTAAAGAAGCAAACATTTCATTAAGTCATGAGAAGTGTTTTATGATGTTCAATGAAGGGATTGTTTTAGGCCACCATATTTCAAGTGATAGAATTAAAGTGGATACATCTAAGGTAGAATTAATTTCTAAAATTTCAATTCTTGTTTGTCAAAGAGATTTTAGAAGTTTTCTTGGTTTCACTAGTTATTATATAAGATTCATAGAAAATTTCACAAAAATAGCCTCTCCACTATTCAAACTTCTTCTAAAAGATTGTGAATTTGTTTGGAATTATAAATGTCAAAAAGAATTTAAGACATTGAAGCAAAATATCACTGAAGCACCAATTTTAATAGGACCTAAGTGATCTCTCCCTTTTCATATTTATACTGATGCTTCAAATACAACTTTAGGAGTTGTGTTGGGACAAAAGTATTTAACTCCCTATGTTATTTACTACACAAGAAAAAATTTGACTCCACCAGAGTAAAATTATATTGTAACAGAAAAGGAGTGTTTAGCTGTTTTTCATTCCATAAACAAGTTTTGTCATTATATCATTGGTTCTGAAAATTTCATTCAGACATACCATTCTTCTATTAGATATCTAATGAAAAAACCCATTACTAACGGTATAATTACAATATGGTTATTATTATTACAGGAATTCAACATTAATATCCTTGATAAACCAGGAAAAAAATACAGTTGTCGATTTTGTTTCTAAAATGCAAAATAATAATGATGAAATTCATGTAAAAGATAACTTTCCTGATGAATATATTTTTGCAGTATCTACTAAAACTCCTTGGTTTGCAAATATTGTTAATTATTTGGCTACAGGTAAATCACCCCCACAATTATCGATTAGAGAAAAACATAAAGTTATCAAATCCAGTGCAATTTATTCTTGGATAGATGGAGAACTGTACAAAACTGGACCTGATCTGATTATTCAAGATGTGTTCGAGAAGATGAAGTACCAAAAATCTTGAAATCTTGTCATGATGAGCCATGTGGAGGAAACTTCGTTGATAGAACAATTGCTTACAAGATCCTTCTTTTAGGATGTTATTGGCCTTCTATTTTTAAGGATGCCAAGGAATATTTCAAAAGATGTGATAGTTGTCAAAGAATGGGGAAGCCTATTCCATCAAATGAAATGCCTCTACAACCTCAGGCGCTTGTAGATCCTTTTGAAAAAAGGGCTCTAGATTTTTTGGACCAATAAATCCTCCATCTAAATAGAAAAGGTATATATTTTTTTTGTACATACTATGTTACAAAAACTGGTAGAAGCTAAACCTCTTTCATTTTCAACTAAAAAAAATTGTAGTTACATTTATTTTTGAGGATATTTTTACTCATTTTGGTGTCCCAAGAGAAATTGTAACAGATAAAGGTACTTAATTCACATCCAAGTTGGTGCAAAATATCATGGAGCACTATAAAATCAAGCATCGAACGTGTTATGAAACCAGCTCAAGAAAAGATAGATCAACGCCTTAGAATTCAGCCTCTTCGAGGGGGAAACCTCCTTTACATTACATAAATGAACAATTCTTGGATGATACAAATGAAAATACCTCCTTTCTATATAAGGAGTCTAAGGGGTCATAACATAATCAGAGCCTACATAACAATAATAATGTAAGGGCACAATAATAACAATAGTGGGCTTCTATGGGGCACAATAGTAACAATATGGGCACTACATGGGTACATCAATATAATAATGGGTTGTACTAATAACAATAAGGGGTTACACTAGTAGTA